>PVJL010003045.1:0-170859 GCA_004026885.1 Lyroderma lyra
TCATCCTCATTAGCTATCAGGGAAATGCAAATCAAAACCACAATGAGATACCACCTCACACCTGTGAGAATGGCTATTATCAACAAGACAAGGAATAACAAGTGCTGGAGAGGATGTGGAGAAAAAGGAACTCTGGTACACTGCTGGTGGGAGTGCAAACTGGTACAACCACTGTGGAAGACGGTGTGGAGGGTCCTCATAAAATTGGGAATGGAGTTACCATTTGACCCAGCAATCCCCCTTCTGGGAATCTACCTCAAAAATTTGAAAACCTTTGTCCACAAAGACTTATGTACCCCAATGTTCATTGCAGCACTGTTCACAGTGGCCAAAACATGGAAACAACCAAAGTGCCTGGTGACAGATGACTGGATAAAGAAGCTGTGGTACATATACACAATGGAATATTACTCAGCTGTAAGAAAAGATGAAATATTGCCATTTGCAACAAAATGGATGGACCTGGAGATCATCATGCTTAGTGAAATAAGCCAGACAGAAATAACAAAGAACTGTATGACTTTACTCATATGCAGAATATAAAACTGAAAACAATAAAGAAAAAATGAACAAACAAACAAAAACTGCATGGACACAATCAATAGTCTAATGTTTATTTGGTGATAAGTGGGGAGGGGATGGGTGAAGGGGGAGAAGGTGGGAGAGAAAGGAGGGGGTGCTAAATATAGTGTGATGGAAAGAGAAGTCACATTAGGTGGTGAACTTATACAACAAATAGATGATGCACTGTAAAATTGTACACCTGGAACCTATGTAATTCTTGCTAACAAATGTCACCCCAATAAGTTTAACAATTTAAAAAAAAATACTAACTGGGCAACTGTCCTATAACAACCCCTTATGAAATTTAGCTGATGGTTGGCGTGATGAAATCCTGGTTCATTGATTTTTTTTCCCCCTATAGATTGTGATTGGAATTTTTGGTGAAAACTTTAAAACCTAAATTGTCTCTCAAAGACATTTCTTTGCAGAATTTGAATGAACAGTTGCTGTCTCCTCCTCTACACATGGCTTTAAGTTTTGTGTCTTCTCATCTCTATTTGCTATTTTATTGAAAGGACTGAATTTTTCTGCTTCTTGTGTAACTGTTCAGATGCTTCATGTTCGCATTTCTCATGTAACATCTAAAAAGCTTCAGGAGAAAGCTTTATATTTATCCATTTCCAAACCTACATTTCATGTTCCACTCGTGTATGAAATATTCAGGTGATAGACATTTGTTGAGCACCTATTATATGCCATTGACAATGGCATATTAGGCTCTGGGGATACAAACATGGTAGAAAAACAGGCTATAAAGAGCTCCTGCCCATGCAAAAAACATTCCATATCTAAGATAAGCTTATTTTTCTGATAGAAAATGTGCCCTGGTGTTTTTTTGAACGGGTATTGGGAACTTATAATAGAGTAAAAGAAAAGAAAGATTTATTTTTAAAACAGACCATCTTCCTTTCTTAAGCAAATCTCCAGACCTTACCTGCCTACAGGTACAATGAAGTTGCATTTGCCTGAGCTTTGCTACCTTGTGAGGCCTCATTGGAGTTGCTGGAGAATCTGAATCCTTCCCAAGTTTCTAAGTGCCCTCCTCCGCAGTCCCCTCGAGTTTACTTAGGGGCCTGAATCCACCTAACCGACTTCCTCACGGAAATCCACTGCACCTGCACACTGGAGGGAGGCTCCTCTTCCATGCAGGGCTGCTGGTGCTCTGGGTGTTGAACTTCTCAAAGAGGTATGGGTACCCTACGGAAGCCATCTGAAGCCCACGACATCCCTGTGGTTTGGGAAAATAAGAGGAGAATGTCTCTTTTCCCGATGTTGGATCACATGTTAACACTTGGGCACTCAAACATTATCTCTTAAAACAGTTTCTTCAGCTCCTGACTGCTCAGATGTCTAGTTGCCTTGTGCCAGTTTATCAAGTCAAGCAAGGACAATGCCTCCCTAGGAAGTGTTCATGGTGCAGCTCCGTCGTCAGACCATTTCAGCTCTGCAAACTTAGGCAAATCCACTAGCTTCTCTGTGCTTAAGTTTCTTTAATTATAAAAGGAGAATGTAAGTAGTAATTATTAAATTGAGTTGTTGAAGATCAAATTAAATAATTATACATAGTGCTTAAAATATCACTCAGTGTTTAGTGAGCACCCGATATATGTTAACTGCTGCTTTTTTCATCATGTTTATCAGTTCATCTCCCCCCACTCTATCCTTGAGGCACATATACCAAAACTTCCTCTGCTTCAGCAGCCAGCCACTCCTTTCATACCTCAAACAACTATGTATCTAGAATAACTGGGCTGCCATTGGACCCATCTGAGAAATTAGAAGATGTAGACAGTAGTTTCAGAAAGCATTCCACTAACCTGCTTATTTTACATTCATTGAAAGAACTACTAAAAAATAAATGTGTTAATTATATTCCAAAATATAAACTCAATCTGAGATATCAACAGATAACAAATGAATTCATATTACCCAGGACTACAGTGAGATTTCAACATCCTTAAGACCCACTTCACTCCCAAATAGGATCAAACTGTGCTCCAAGTATCTGGATTTAATGATAGTACACCGTTGAGAAGCAAAATCAATATAATTTAACCACTCCACTTCATTTCAAACTTTCATGAACACAGCTCTGACTCTGCTTCACAAACCTGGTACCATCAAAAGTGTCCATCCTTTCTGCCCACAATTATATCACTTCGGTTTTGCCAGTTTGTTTTGTTGGCCCTGTTTTGCTCTCAGATTTCCCAACCACATAAGCTTTGAGTCATTCTTGACTCCTCTCTCTCTTTTCCTTCCTGAATTTAATAAATTACCCACACATCTGCTGCTACTTGTTCCAATATAATGCTCTACCTCAGCAACAATAGTGCAAACCTCTACTGTAGTACTACCTTTCAGGGGGAATTCCAGCAACAGGCATTAGGAGGCCCTGGTAGAAACTTAGAGTAGGATTGCTCCAGGCTTTTACTCCCTCTTGTCCTGAGTCACATGAAGAACAGGACAAGTGAGGGAAACAACTGGGCAAGTGCTTCCTACCCGTCCAGAATATCAGGAACAGAGGGCTTTCCCACAGGGCGTGGCCACCCTCTAGGTAAAGGGATGTCTGTGTTCCAAGGCACGGCCTGGGTTAGAGATTTTCACCCTCCTTCAAAGTCCCTTTGAAGCTGGGCAAAAGTCTTGCCAACACCAAGCTTGAGAGCTCCTCACACTTACCCTGGGAGGGGCAGTTTCCTGCCTGCCTTTCCACATGAAGAAAGTGGAGTAACAATCATTTTATATGATTCTCCTTTCAGACACCAAAATCTAAAAACTTAATAGAAATAAGCTTTGTGTAAGATAAGGCATGCTTAGACATTCAGTCCTGAAAGATATTTTACTACTTTAGAGATACGTTATCACAATATACTTCTTAAAAAAAACTGTTTACAGACTTTTTTTAAAAATCAGATTAAACATTCCTAGTTCCAATAATTTTAGATCCCTTCCCACCTTGACTATCTTTCTTTGAATGTGTTTCTGGTTGTTGATTTCTCTTAAATATGGCACCCAGGAGGGAATGTAGAATTCCTATGGGAACCTTGAAAGTCAGCTTTTTGCCCCCACATTGCAGTATTTCCACATATTGACCTATGTTAGAATCCTTATTCCTTTCTCACATGAACTGCTCCCAAGTCCAGGTGATTTGTTCTGAACTAAGGGAGTTGAGTTTGAAAGCTTTTATTCGTGTTTTTGCTTTTTAGGAGAATAAGAGAACATTAGAATTGAAGTCCATAGAAGTTGCTGGTACAGTGTTTTCAAGTTGTGGATTACAGCCCATTTGTGGGCCATGAAATCAATTCAATAGCTCACTATTAGCTTTTTCTTTAAGAATGAAATAAGATACAGGGTCCGGCACAAATAACGCTCCTTTACTTCTTTTTTGAGTGTAAAAATAGCCTCAACTAGAGCACACATAATATATATATGTGTGTGTGTGTGTGTGTGTGTATATATACACACATATATATATATATATATATATATGCTAAGTCCACAAACATGTCATAGTATAATTGTGAAATATATTTTAAACCACCCAGATTTTGTCTTTACTTCTGCCAGACCCTGTAGAGTAAAAAAAAAAAATTAGAGTGCATTATACTTACGAAGGGCAAGTTCTAAGCCCAGTTCCTTATCTCTAAAATAGAGAGAGCAAAAGTATTTTCTTAAAAGAAGAATTAAGAAGTGCAGTTATGCTTCCATATCCTGAGCACATACCATATGCCAGGAATCATGAACTGAACTTTACCTGCTTTAACCTTCTGATCTTAACCACAACAACCCTTTATATTAGACATTATTGTTATCATCTATCTGCCAAGGGAATTTAAGCAGTATGGTACAGGTATCTGTACTTACCCATTCCACTACACTGGCCCTATGTACTCTGTGTCTCTATACAATTATGATGATGCATTCAAAGTGCTTAGAACAATTAGTAATACATACTTACTACTGACACCAAGTAGTATTTAAAATTCGATGCCACTCAAAAGACAAACTCTGCAAGACATGAGGAGTTCATGCTGGAATGTAGGTTGATGCCCTGTTTCCTTCACCAGGAGAGCTTTGCTTGTTTGGCTCTATTAAACAGTGTGCTTTGTGACAAAGTTCATTCATACCTGGCAAGAAGATGGACAATAGGCAGTTTGCGAACTGGTGGCCCATGGATGATACCATGAGCAGCAAGCACTGTGTTAGATGACACTGTTATAATTATCACAGTCATCTTGATTATCGTTAGTATCACCTAGGACGTAGATTCAGATCTCCTCTGTCACAGTCCCAAGCTCGTTTTACTACTATATCAAAGGCAAAGTTGTACATTTATCCCTGTTCATTTACATATTACAGATTTCAGCCCATTGAAAGCTTTTAGAATCTCTAAGATACCAAGTGCACCAATTATCCTCCCTGGCTTTGTGTCATCCACACGACTTGCAAAGCATGTCTTTCGAGTCTTCATAGAAATGCTGATAATTAATCAGGATAAGGCCAAGGACAGATCAGTTCTCAGTATAACCATCACTAGAACAATGCTTTAGATGCTCACATTCCTGTGTTTGCTTCACTTTCCCCCTCACAAACCCAGACCTTCACTTTCCAAGGGGAAAAGAAAATGGAGAAAAAGGCTAGGAAATAAACTGCTTTGAAAGCTCCATCTTGTGGTGGACACGCAACAATGCACCTCAATGACAAAAAAATTGAAGCGGTATTTATGAGAAGTAGGTCACAATAGCTCACGGAAGTTTAGAGAGTGTTTGCATTGCTTCCTTGATCTGCACAGCAAAATCCTTTTTTTCATAATGTCTCAAAATAAAATCAGACTAGCCCACTTCCTTTTGTTCACTATTGTGAATTAAATAAATGTGACACATCTATATGATGACCCAGAAAAAAAATTTAATGAGCTACATAAAAAGAACATTTTTAAAACTTTCATCCATAGCTGTAAATTTGAAATGAAAACTACCTTTTCTTTCACGCATAATTTGAAAATAATATTTAAGAAATACTGAATTTAATATGGGCATCTATACAGAGGGAGGCAATGCTATGCTGGCTAAGCAGCTTTCTCATCATCTTAACATAACTGATATTATCATGATGCACAGATGCTCTGGTCTGCTCCACCCACACTTGGCTCTTACCTCTTCTAGATGTGAGTTGATGCTGTTTTCCCTAAGCTACTCAGATTTCTATTTCTTTCTAAGATACAAGACAGGGCCAAGGAGATATTTCAAACATACAATCAGGTATGAGTCTTCAATTTGAGTTTAAATGATCATGACTCAATAATCTGAGTTGGAAGGCAGGGAATCAGGCAGGTGTGTACATATAGTGCCTGTGAGATTGAGTCTAGTAAGAGAGAGCTGAAAATTGGGATAAGAAAAATGAGTAAATGAGTAACAGTAGTCAACTGGGATAACAATATCAGGAGTTTGCAAACCAAATGCAGACCTCATGATCTGAAAGGGCGAATATGAGAAAAAGAACACTATTACTTCTTCAGTCAACAAATGTGCATCAGTGATAAACTTTGAAAATCAGGAAAACAGCAAGACCTAAATCCTGTGCAGAAGTTCACTGTCTGGGAGGAGTGCTGATATGTAAATAAGAACTATACGTGTTCCTAAAGCTCTTGCTATGGACTCTCTGAAAGACGAGCAGGCACAAGAGGGGTCTGGTAAGATCCCCCTGGTGTCACTTCCTCTCTGGCAATTTCCTTTTGGAGGTCTGCTTTTTACTGGAGGAACACCATTAAAGTAAAAAGTATACAATATGTTAATTATTATTGAAATGCCAAACTATTCAATCTGTTATCAAGAAGAATGTTTTCACTTAGCATTTCTCTTTGTACTTCACTGGGATAAGTTAAGGATTCAATGATTACTGACTATCTTAAGTGTCCCCTCTATTTTATCTTCTGTTTGTCTCATCCCTGCTGAGGACATCATCAAGGGATGGAAGGAAGCATGCCTGAAATCTTGCAAAGCAACTTCTTCATGAAACCTCAAGTGCAGAAATTTGAGATGCTTAATTCAGAATGATTCTCTACTGATGATTATTTGAAAATTATTAGGGACCCTCTAGAAATGAACTAATATAATTGTAGGATATAATATCACTATTTTTAGCAATGTACTTAGGTGATAGAAATCCCTAGGCTCCAGAAATTAAGAGAAGTCTCAAAACAATGTACAGAAGCTGTTGCCATGGGACTCCATAAAAATTTTAGACTTAGCCCAAAAGCTGGGATTTAATTCCCAGGGGAAGACTGGAGAAGAAGGAAGGGAGCTGGGACTCAGACACCTGCTTAATGCCCAAGTGTGTTGAAGAGCTGAAGAGCAGACAAGAAACTTCTCTGCATTTGTCCTAGGAAACAGCAAGAAAAGTTTCAGTCTATAGGTGTCTTGTATTAAAACAAATTACTTGGAAGAAATCGCAGCCTCAGACTATAGCATATGCAAATGTGAATTTATACTGCCTAGAGGGAGCAGGAAACATAAATTGAGAATTAAGCATGAATATTGATCCAGAATAGTTAAGACCCTGGCAGAGGCAAACATAAGGCTACTCCATAGAAACCCTTACACAACCCTGGGCATATAAATGCCCCATAGAAAGCAGTTCTTGCCAACAATAAATCAAAAGTTGAAGTGACATAATCAAAATTTCACATGCTATCACCATCAAAACTACATGAGGAACCATCATTAGAGAGAGATGGGCAGAATCAACACAGGAAGAATTTACAGTCAAGAATAAAGAAAACAAAATCTGAAAGGCACCATTAAATAGATACATTTAAATTTATTATAGATTAAACAAGTAATATAAGCAATAATGAAGGGCATGACAGCATTTTAAAAGATTGAGAATATTTGAAAAATACAAATATAAAATGTAAGAATTTAAAGAACAGATTCTTTGACTTTCCAAATTCACCAAGGAGATATAGAGAACTAGAAGGTGTCAACTCACCCTTACAGCACAAAAAATGCAAATTAATTACTTTTCTTGAACCCCTTAGAGAACTAATGTGACAGGAGCAAACAGCTATCAAGATACTTCAAAGAGAGGTGTTGGCGGAAACAGGACCCAAGCTTTTCCTTACCTGGGCAGATGTCCTCAATGGCCATATAAGCAAATAAAAAAATTCAGCTTGAAATATTTAATAGATTGCTAAAGGTCAAGTGTGGAGGCAGAATGAGTTTGAAACCTTGAAGACTGCAGAAGGAGGTTGGCAGAAGTCCAACTTCATTGCCAGAGTTTAAATCTATAAAAAAATTTTAAAAAGCTCTTCAGTCAGAAGGAATATAATATAGGTCAGAAACTTGGATCTACATGAAGAAATGAACAGTATTACAAATGAAATGTACGTTAAAATAAAATATGAGTTCTTATTTTAATTCTAAAAGGTAACTGAATGTTTATGCAATAGTAATAATGTATTCTGTATTGATAGCTTACATAAAAGTAAAATATATGACAACAATAGCATAGTAAGGAAGAATTGAAAATATACTGCTATAAGTTCCTTACACAACATGTAAATGATATGCCACTATTTCAGAGCAGACTTAGATTATTTTTAAATGTATATTGTAAACCCTAGGGCAACAATTAAATACAATTTTGAGATATAAGTAACTTTAATATAAAAAAGATAAAATGGAATAACAAAACAAAATGCTCGAAAAAAAAAACCACCACCAGAGAAGACACTTAAATAGCAAAAAATAAACAAAGAATAAATAAAAGAAATCAGCATTGTTAATAATCACTTTAAATGTGACTGATCTAAACAAACCAGTTTAAAGAAATGGAATGTCATATTGTATTAAAAAAATCAAGACCCAACTACATGTAATCTTTAAGAATCCTACATTAAACATTAAGATATGCATGTTAGAAGTAAAACTATGAAAAAAATATATCATGCAAACACTAAACAAAAGATAGCTAGAATAGCTATATTATTTCAGACAAAGTAGACTTCAGACAGGGAGCATTATCAGCAAATGGAAATAAGCTAATGATAAAAGTATTAATTTTTCAAGAAAAAAAAATTTCAAAATGAATAACAATACTAAATGGCTATGTACCTAACAACAGAGTTTCAAAATAAAAGAAACAAAAACCTGATAGCTTCGAAAGAAGAAATAGATAATTTCACATAAAAGAAGAAGAAATCAGGACTCCTTTCTCACTAACTGACAAAACAAATGGACAGAAATCACTGCAAGTATAGATGGCTTGAACAATCTATCAATCAGCCTGACCTAATTGATATTTAGGAAACTCTTAACCTAACAACAACAACAACAAAATACACATTCTTCACAGTAGCACATGGAATATTCATCAGATGCACCATATTCTGGGCCATAAAATAAACCTCTGACAAACTTAAATGAATAGGAATCATAGAAAATATGTTCTCAGACTATAACAGAATTAAATTAAAAATTAATATCAAATTGAGGGGAAACATCCAAATATTTCTATATTAAATAACACATGGGTCTAAGAGGAATTCTCACTCAATTTTGAAAAGTATTTTGAATTGAATAAAAATTAAAATACATGTCAAAATTTGTGAGATGCAGCTAAAACAGTGCTTAGAGGAAATTTATACCATTAAATGCTTATATTAGGAAAGAAAACAGATATAACCTAAGTTTTCACCTTATGAAATTATAAAGAGAAAAGTAAATTAAATCCAAAGCAAGCAGAATGAATGAAATAATAATGAGAACAGAAATCAATGAAATTAAGAATAAAAACAACAGCAAAAACCAATGAAACCAAAATCAGATTTTTTTTAAAAAGTTAATAAAATTGGTAAACCTCTAATGAGTCTAACCAAGAAAAAGAATAAAGAGGGCATAAAAATACCAGGAATGAAAGAGGGAAACTTCACTCTCAACCTCAATGACATTCAAAGGAGAATAGAAGATCAAAATAAACAACTGCCACTATTTTTGGCAGCTTTGATGAAATAAGCCAATTCCCTGAAAGACAGAAATAACTAAAATTCACTGAAGAACAAATAGAGGATCTGAATAGTACTATATTTATTAAAGAAATTGAATTTGTAATTGAAGACTTTCTACACAGAAAACTCCTGGCATAGATGGTTTTCTTGGTGGATTCTACCAATTTCAGGGGGGAGGGGGAATACTACCAAATCTACACAACCTCCTTTAGAAAGTAAAAGTAGCAAATCCTTTCTAAATCATTTTATGACGCCAGAATCAACCTAAACAAGGACGTTTAAAAAAAATGAAACTTGCAAACCAATATTCTTTGTGATCATAGATGGAAATTTCTTCAAAAAACATTTGCAATTTGAATCCAGTCAAATAGAAAAACATAATGTATCTTGATCAAGTGGTATTCATTCCAGGAATTACAGCTGGTTATGCATTCAAAAGTCAATTAATGTACAATATTAATTGGTGCATCCACTGTGGAAAACAGTATGAAAGTTCCTTAAGAAATGAAAGATACAACTACCATATCATCCATCTATTCCATTCCTGGATATTTACATGAAGAAATTAAAAATACTAATTTGAAAAGATTATGCACCCCTCTGTCCATCGCAGTATTATTTACAGTAGTCAAGATATGGAAACAACCTACATTTTTATTAGTGGACAAATGTATAAAGAAGATGTGCTACACACACACACACACACACACACACACACACATATGTATATATACATATTTAATGAAATACTACTCAGCCATAAAAACTAGGAAAATCTTGCCATTTGTAATGTGGATGGACTCAAAGTGTATTATGTTAGTGAAATCGCTCAGACAGAGAAAGACAAATTTCATATTATTTTACTTATGTGTGAAATCTAAAAATAAAATAAAAAGAATAAACAAAATGTATAAATACAGAAAAGAGATTGTTGGTTATCAAAGGAGAATATGGTTAGGGTGGGCAAAATGAAGAGGGGTCAATTGTATGATGGATGTAACTAGACTTAATGTGATCACTTTGTAGTGTATACAAAAATCGAATTATTGTGTTTTATACCTGAAACTAATATAATGTTATTTACCAATTTACTTGAATAAAAAGTTATACTTTTAAAAATTTTTATACATACTAAAAAATAATTCAAACACTAAAAATGTCAAGCAATTCATGATATTAAAAAATGGAAAAAGAAAAACCTTATGAATATCTTAATAGATTTCAAAAATAGCATTCAATAAAATTTAATATCCAGTCATGCTAAAAACTCTCAACAAACTAGGAATAAAAAAATTTTGAGATGTGATACTAGGAATAAAAAAATGACTCATGAGAGTCATCTACATATCTACACAAAATCTACAACCAACCTCAATGGCAAAAGACTAAATACTTTCCCCCTAAGATGGGAACAAAGACAAGGTATCTTCTCTTACCACTGGTGTTCAATATTGTACTAGAAGTCTTTGCCTTTACAATGGGCAAGAAAAAGAAATAAAAGCCATACAAATAAAAACGAAAGAAAGAAAACAGCTTCTATTCTCATGACATTATTGTCTTGGATAAAAATCCTACAGAATCTACACAAATATGTCTTGGAAATAAAAAGTGTGTTTAAAAGGTTGCAGAATATTTGGGCAAAAATGAAAGTTAATTGTTTTTCTACATATAGCAATGAATAATTGAGATTTAAAATTCAAATAACAATACCATTTATAACAGCATTAAAAGTTATATACCCAGCATAAATCTAACAAAATATGGGCAGGATCTGTGTGCTGAGAAGTATAACACTACTTAAAGAAATTAAAGAAGATCTAAACAAACAAGGAACCATAGCTTGTTCATGGATTAGAAGACTCAATACTTTAAGATATCCATCTCATCAATTTATATATAGATTCGATGCAATCCAAATCAAAATTGCAGCAAGGTTTTTTGAACATATAGGTGAGTTAATTCTAAAATGTATATAGAAAGTCAAAGAAACAATAAAAGTCAAAGAATTCTGAAAATAAAAACAAAGTTGGAAGACTCTATTTGATTTTAAATTTTATTACAAAGCTGCAGTTATCTAGACAGTTTCATATTGCTGAAAGGAGATTTTATATACATATATATATTCTGCTATATTATATTATATATCTGCTATATTTTATTTTATATATATATATATATATATATATATATATATATATATATATATTCTGATACATCCATACACACACACACACACACACACACACACACACACATATATACATATATATCAGAATAAAGAGCCCAAAAATAGACCCAGGCAAATATAGTCAGCTTATTTTGGCAAAGATACAAAGGCAATCCAATGGAGAAAGTTTTATCTTTTCAACAAATACTACTGAAACAATTGAGTATCATGTGCAAAAAAAGAAAAAATTAAAACTTTGACACATACTTCATACTTCACACAGAAATTAAAATTAATCATTGATTTAACTTTAAAACTTCTAGAAGAAACAGAAAAAAAATTCTGCATGACCTTGAGTATGGTAATAAATTTTGAGATGTGATACTAAAAGCATGAACCTAAAAAATTGATCAATTAGATATTTAAAATATTAAAAATTTGCTTTGTAGAAGACAATATTCAGAGAGCAAAAAGACAAGCCATAAACTTGAAGAAAAATGTTTATATATATCCCATATCTGATAAATAATTTGTATCTTTGTACAGTATATAAAGAACTCTTAAAGCTCAACAATAAAAAACAAACAACCCCCCTTTAAAAATTAGCAAAATACATGAAAAGACAGTTGTTTGAAGAAAAAATAAGCATATGAAAATATGTTCAATATCATAGTCATTAATAAAAGTACACTAAAACCACAAAGAAGAATCAACATGTACCTAGAATAGCTGAAATTTTAAAATTGGCAATGCCAAGACTGGTGAGTCTACAAAGCAACAAAAATGCCCATTCATTATTAGTGGGCATGCAAATGATACAGCTATTTAGAAAAACAGTTTAACAATTTCTTGTAACATTAAACATATAAATATAAACATATGACCAGAAATCCCTGGTTTTTGCCCAAATGAAGACCTGAGTATTTACCCAAATGAAGACCAATATTCACTCAAAAACTCTTCAAATTTTTGTAATAGCTTTATTTATATTCCCAAACCAGAAACAATCCAGATGAGCTTGAACAAGTGGCTGGATGAGCAAATTATGGCACATCTCCATGACAGAATACTACCACTAAGAAATGAAAAGGAACAAACAATTGAATCATGCAATTACATGAAATTTAAATGATTTTTCTAAATGAAAAAAGCCAAACCCAAAAGACTTCATGTTGTAAGATTCCATTTACATGACATTCGGTGAAGGCAGCACTGTACAGACAGAAAACAGATCAAGAGTTAAAGGTAGAAGAATATTTGACTACAAAACAGCCTGCATAAGACAGTATTAAGCTGGGATAATTAAAGATAATTCTCCTATAAACAGGTAGGTCAAGATGACAAAATATTAGTAAAGTGGTTTTTCCAATTAATAGGCTTGATGTAATGGAGGTACATGTGAGGGCTGTCTGGAAAAAACCAACCATAAATGTTTCTATTTTTAATATTACATGGCTGGATAGTTTCTGGACAGTCCTCATATAAAACACTGCACCCAACAAATAGAAAATATACATAAGATATTAGAAAACTTAAACACACATTAAGTCATAAGGAAATTCATTAAATGTTTAAAAAATTATATACTGACCACATTATCTGATCAAAAATAAATAATATTAAAAATCAATAACAAAGTGATTGCCAAACACACAGACACACACACACACACACACACACACACACACACACACACTCTTTAGAAACTACAAAGCATCCTTCTAAATAATTCATGGATCAAAGGACAAATCATAAAAACATAATTAAATATGTATATTTAAGTTAGGATGCAACTGATATATATTTCTTTCATCATCCCATTTGTATATGCACACACAAATATATATATATATATATATATATATATATATATATATATATACACACATAAAAATACACATTTGTATATGCACAAATAGGATGATGTAAAATGAAAGAGAAAGGATAAGAAATGTAGAAAAAAACAGAAGGTAAGTTCAGGAGCTCTAACATCTGATTAATACTTTTTCCATAAAGACATAAATAGAGAAAATAATAAATATCATAAAAATTTTCCTACTACTGTACAACATAAGTTTTCAAATTGGACTTACTAAGGTCCCAGAACAATAAAAACAAACAAACAAAAAAGATCCACTCCAAGATACATTATGGTATCTAGAATAATAGAGGCAAATAAAAATTACAAATATTTCAGAAACTTTTAAAAATTACATAAAATGATCAGAAATAATATGCACCCATTCTCAGGAAGCTGCTGAAGAGTATTTTCGACCAATGTAAAGCAGAAACAAATGGGAAAATTAAGGATGCAGGAAACCACAGGTGGAACACGGGAGAAAACCCTTTTTGCCTTTCTCCAGTGTTCAAGTCACTAGTCTCCAGCATGACACTGAATAAAAATCCCTGAGAAAAAGACCCAAAGCAGGCATAGAGCATAAGAAGTCCAGGTTGAAAGAAGCAGACAAAGAATTCTAGCAGGGTTATCTCTGAGAAACAGATAAAATCAGTCAAATACCTTATGTGTATAACCATGGTGAAAAGAGAAGATCTTCAGAAAGAATGGTAAGAAAATAGAAAACTAAGGAAAACAGAAACCAAAGGCCTGTTATTAATTTTAAGAAGAAAAATGATTGCAAAACAGGAGATGCAATCATAGTATTACATTGCTGTTTTGTGAATAATACTTATTGATATGTATTCATTAATAATGCAAACACTGAATATTAATTTAATGCAAAATGGTGACATTGTCTTTATTAAGAGAATGGAGGGAGAGCAAGGATGTGCAAGTAAATGTTATCTTCCATAGTAAGAAGTGAGTAGATGACAGTTAAACTAACATATCAACAAATGAAAATAAATCATGTTAATTAGAAATAAAGATATAAACACCAAAAGCAACTATTTAAAAAGAAAAAAAAGAACTAGTTGTCTTTGTGGAGTGTGAATTGGATGGGTATGTTGGGAAGGGGATGCTTCTTTTATTATAATAGCTTGGTGACTCTTTAAACTAAATACTCTGTGTGACGGCATGAAAATTAATATTTAAAGAGAATGTATATGCTTAAGTGTACATATTAGTGTATATGTTAGCACACAACTCTAGAATTTAGTAGAAAAACAGTTAACCCAAAGAAAGTAAAAGGAAATGAAAAATGATGAAATAAGAGAAAATTAAAGAAATAAAAGCAAAAGCTAAATCTTTAAAATAAGCAAATAAAGTTTACTCTTTCCATGAAAAAAAAACAGGTCATAAAAGATACAGTAAAACTTTAAGACATCATAAAATAATACTCTTAACAACTTTATACCAGTAAACTTGACAATTTAAATGGAATATGAATTATCAAATTATGAATTAACTGAAAAGATATTAAAAATGTGAGTAGCCATGAACATTATGGAAATTAAATCAGTCATTAGTATCAGAAAATCTCCAGGCCTAAAGAGTTTTAAAGGTGAGTTTTACCAAAACTTTAAGATTTTTTTACAACAGTCTACTTAAGAAAACAGCTTATTATTTGAAGTTTGTACATCTTAATAGCAAAAACAGATGGAAAAGTATGAGAAAGGAAGTTCATCAAGCAACCTCATTTATTTATATGGAGTAGTTGTCATGACAGTAGTAGCACTAATTGATAATATCTATTGAACTCTTTATACTCGTCAGGCATTGCTGAAAGGGGCTGTTAATATTGTTATTTTCTAACAGCTTTATTGAGATATAATTGACTTACAAAGAACTACATGTACTTAATGTATAAAATTTGATGAATTTGGACTTATACAAACACTCATGATACAATCACCACAATCAAGGTAATAGACATACCCAAGACATATGAACACCTCCCAGTTTTCTTGTGTTCCTTTGGTTTACAGTGTGCATGTTTTCAGAACACAACATGAGATTTTCTCTCTTTACAAATTTTGAAGTGCACAACACCATATTTTTTATTGGTTTCACTTGTACAAGAGAACATAACACAACACCATATTTTTAACTATAAGCACTATGTTTTACAGCAGATCTCTAGAACTTACTCATCTAGCATAAGTGAAACTGTATTCAGAATAACAGCTCCCCATTTCCTCCACTATAATTTATTATAAGGACTAACTTATTTAGTCTTCAAAACAGTTTTATCAAGAGAATACTATTATTATGCCTATTTTATCAGTCAGAATTCTAAGGCACAGGTAGTTAAGGAATTTGCTCATGATATGAACCCAGGCAGTCTTCCAGAGGTCTACAATAATAAGGTCAAAGCAGATGATGAATGGAGGAGAAATATGGTTCCCATTGGTCATTTAAAGACACAGGGCTGATACAGTACAGGTGTATAGCTGCAACAAGGTAGAAATACCAGCAAAAAATAAAATTTAAAAAATAATTTTTTAGTGCTAAAGAAAAAGAAGCAAAATTATTTTTATTAACAGTTGATATAAATTATCTACATAAAATCCAAGTAAATATATATACAAACTATTAATATTAGAACAAATGAGTCTTCAGCAAGATTGCCAAACACAAATTAATGATTTACTATGTACCTGCAAATATCTATTAGGAATGTCAGCTTTAAAAAATGTCATTTAAAGTACAACCAGAACTACAAGTTACCTAGAAATAAATCTAGCGAAGAATGTATAAAATCTACATTGGGAAAAATTATCATAACTTTTTTGAAGGCTATTATAGAAGAATTAAGTAAAGAAGAAAAATACCATGTCCATGGACAGGGAAATTTCTCCCAAAATAAAACTATAAATGTATTGTTATTCTAAATCATGATATTAACTATATTTTTTCAAAGACGTTGACAAGTCTTATAACTCATTTGAAGGAGATGCAATTTTGAAGAAGAATAAGATAGGGGAAGGAAGAATGAACATTTTCTATCAATATTAAGACAGTATAAAACTATAATGTATTTTAAAAGTATAGAGTTGATCAAAGAATACACAAATAAACTTGCGAAAAAAATTGACAACCTAGAAAGAGTATTACGTATATGGAAACTTTGTACATAACAGAAGTTGCATTGTGAAATAAATCAAGAGGTCTATTTAATAAATAGTTCTGGAAAATTGTTTATTCAATTCCTACCTCATCTTTACTCAAAAAATCCTAGTATATTAAAAATCTAAATGGAAAAGACAAAACTATAAAACTTTTAAAAGATTACATATGAATATTTCCCTGACATAGTGGAAAAGGATGGCTAAAACAAGATGAAAGTCATAAATTATAAAAAAATTAGTAATATTGACAAAGTTAAAATAAAATTTTCTGTATGACAAAAGACACCATAAACATTGTTAAAAGATAAATTATAGACTAGGGGAAAATATTTGAATTATATGCAATGAACAAAGAATTACAATCAACCTTATTATTGGTAGATTCCATATTTATGAATTCACCTACTTGATTAAATTTATTTGTAACCCCAAAATCAATGCTTGCAGCACTTGGATAGTTACCCACAGTCATTTACAGAGAAGTGAAATATTTTAAATCACCCAACGTGCTTGTTTCCAGCTGAGGTCAAACAAGGCTACATTCTACCTTCCTGTTTCAGTTCTCATACTGCAAACAAGTGTTTTTTTTGAGGATAATTTAATGGCACATTTTCCCAGTGTTGTGGTTTTTATTGGTGATATCATTGTTTAAAATGTCTCCTACCAATAGTGCAGAAGTGCTGCCTCCTTTTCCTAAGTGCAAGCAGGCTACGATGTGCTTTATAGAAAAAAATACATGTGGTAGAGGAGCTTTGTTCAGGCATGAGTTAAGAGTGCTGTTGATTTTGAGCTCAGTGTGAAGGAATCAACAATATACATTAAATAATGTGTCTTTAAACAGAAACAAATAAAAGCAACTTATGTATTGATCAGTTGACAAAAACGTAGTAGCAAAGGCTCACCAGAAGTTAATTCTGTATTTCCCTTAAGTTCAGTTACCCACAAACTCAGTGTGCACAGTGACTTTATAGAGCACAACTACAGAGAATAATGAAACTCAACTGTAATTTCATGAGTTTATAAAAATCTACAAATCAAAAGGAAAAAATAAACAACTTAATGAAAAAATTACAAAGTATACACAGAGGCAAGATACAAAAGAAACCTGAAGGAACAATAAGTATAAAGAGATGCACAGCTTTCCTATTCATAGGGAAAATGCAAAATGGAACCACAAGATGTCTTATTGCACCTATCAAATTAGCAAAAGCAAAATATTAACATTGATAAAAAGGTAGACAGAATGGAACTCTCATAAATGTACAATTCCTATGACCCAACAAATTCATTTCTACATAGACACCTTAGAGAGCTTAGTGGAAAATGTAAAGGATAATCATTGGTGTACTGTTTTGAGTTCAAAAAAATGAATTGTCTAAATACATCAATGTGACAATGAGTAAGTAAATTCCATGCCAAACATCAGTTAAAATCAATAAATTAGATCCATATATCAACATAAACAAATCTCAAGAACATTTTGCAGACTAGAAACAAGTTAGAAGAGAAAATGTATAATAACAACTATATAAAATTTTAAAGCACATACATACTATAGTTTATGGGTACACAAAAACCTGCACAGGAATAATGCACTTATACATATTATTTTGAAAAGGAAGAAAATAGTATTAGGAAAGTGTCCATAATAATAAAAATGTTAGTACTAAAAACTTTACTTATAGTATAAGCATATTCACTTAATCTTCAAAATAGCCCTATGAAATATGTACCATTATCACAAATTTCCAGATGAGAAAACTGAGACATAATTAAGCAACATACAAAGGAAAACAATTGCAGTGTTAAGATGGGATAATACAAGTATCAGTGTCTTCCTCGGGTTTTAAGTCTATAAAATTTATTTTTTATTTTTTAATTATAGTTAACATACAATGTTATAAATTACCCAGATGTCTAGCATAGTGATTAGACATTTATATAACTTTTAAAGTGATCACCTTTATAAATCTAGTACCCACCTGACACCATACCCAGTTATTACAATAATATTGACCATATTCTTATGCTATACTTTACATTCCCTAGACTATTTTGTAACTACTAACTTGTACTTCTTAATCCCTTCCCCTTTTTCACCACCTCTCCAACCTCTCTACTAGCTGGTAACCATCAAAATGTTCTCTGCATCTCTGAGTTTGTTTCTGATTTGTTTGTTTTGTTCTGTAGATTTCACAAATAAGTAAAATTATATGGCATTTGTCTCTTTCTGTCTAACTTACTCCACTCAGTACAATACCCTCCTAGGTCCATCCATATTGTTGCAAATAACAAGATTTTTTTGTGGCTAATATTTTTTTAATATTTCATTGTTTACATGTACCAACTCTATCTGTTCATTTATTCATGGATACCCAGGGTGCCTCCATGTCTTGGCCATTGTAAACAATGCTGCAATAAATATATGAATGTACATGTCCCTTTCAGTTTTTTCAGATAAATTACCCAGAAGTGAGATTACTGGGTCCTTCTTTGTCTCTTATTATATGAATATAGCCTTTGTTTTAAAGTCATTTTGTCTGGGATAAGTATTGCTACTCCAGCTTTTTTTGAATGTTTGTTTCCATTTCATGAAATAACTTTTTCCATCTCTTCACTTTCAGTCTGTGTGTGCCTTTCAATCTGAAGTGAGTCTGTTTTAGGCAGCATATGTAAGAGTCTTGTTTTCTTATCTACTCAGCCATCCTAACTTTTGATTGGAGCATTTAATCCATTTACATTGAAAGTAATTGTTGATAGATAAACAGTTATTGCCATTTTATTACTTACATTTATTATTTCTTCTTCTTCTTAAAGAAATATTTCACAATAACTAATAATTTCCCCCCATTAAATCATCATAATTGGATTGAGCATGACAACACACTAGAAAAACTTCTTTCAAACATGAAGATGATAGTTTAAATTCAGGATGCACCAGAGTGTAGAGATACAGAGCTTAAATGTGCAGGTACTAGGACCAGATGCTGGAATGGAATCCAGGCTCTACTACTTTCTTGATAGTGACACGGGCAGTTATTGAACTTCTCCACCCTGTGTAACCTTCCCAGATCTCATTTTTCTCCCTCCCCTCTGAGAACTAATATCTTGAATTTGAATTATAGTATTTCCATGCATTCATTTATTTTAGAATAATAATGTATATAATTCTAAGTAAAATATAGTACTGTATTTTTACACGTTAGTTTGTTTAAATAAACAGCTTAAATAAACTCTACATACTTTGGTAACTTACCATTTTGCCCAACAATACCTTTGATATTTTGATATTTCTCTATGTTAATACTTGGAGCTCTACTTTATTTTCATAAAACTACACAATATTGGAATAATATAAAAAGGAGCACAATTTATTCATTCTATCAATGGAATTTTGGACATTTCCAAATTTTTACTTTTGCAAAGTGTGCTACAAAGATCATCTTTGTACTACATTTTTGATGCAGTGATGCATCTTTGTATAAGAAAGAAATTATGGTGTTATAGGCTATTGTGCATTTTTAATTTTATTATATATTATCAAATTGCTTAGGAAGCATTGTAACAATATACACCTTTTGCCTTACAATTCAGTAAATGTCTGCATATCTGGTAAGTGAGAAATAGTGTATACTGCAGCTCCAACTGGTTTTTATTTACCTGATAACTGGGGAGGCTGAGCATCTTGATTATGTTTATTGACCATTCCAAATCCCCTTCTGTGGCTTGCCTCTTGGGTTATTTGTCTTTCTCTTCCTGATTATTAGAAGTTTGTTGCATATTTTTTGCAGTAAAGCTTTGTCAATTTATGCAATGCAAATATTTTTCCAGTTTGTTTTTTAACTGCTGATAATGCCTTTTGATGTACTAAGATTTTAATCTTTAATTTACTTAAATTTATCAGTTACAATTTGTACATTTGTGTTTTTCCCAAAACCACTCCTTTCCCTAATATTATAAAATGTTCCATTTTTTCAAAACTTTCAAAATATGGTTTTTAAAACAAAATTTGAAAGATTCACCTCTAGCTGTGTGTGTGTGTGTGTGTGTGTGTGTGTGTGTAAAATATTGTGAGATGGCTTTTACTTTCTTCCACAGTCATTAAAAATTTTTACCTTTTCATAAACTCTTAAGATAGATATTATCAGAATTGACAGATGAGGAAATAAAAACCTAGAAATGTACCAGGGGTGCCAGAAAAATCTATACACATTTTAAGCGATGTCATCTATGTACTACATAAATAAATGGTAACAACTTTGAGCACCTCTTGTAATTGCAGAAATCAAATGTGACTTATATTCATCTTTTGTTGTCAGGATATATTGAGTATTACAATTTTAATTTCTTAAAATGTGTACACATTTTTTTCTGCACCCTCTGTATTTGGCCCAAGGACGGACAGCTAGTCAGTGACCAAGAAAATCGAAGTGAACATCTCCATCTAAATGACTCCCAGGCATATCAAGTTCATCAACATGTAAATGTGAATCTTATCCTTACCCTTCACTCCACCTCCTCACCCACACTACTTCTCCACTTCCAGAGATCCCCACTCAAGGTACAGCTCTGACACAGGACCAGGTACGCAGCAGCAGATAGCAGGGCTGGCTGCATATCTGGTTTTACTGAAACTGTCTGGGAGCATCCTCCCTGCCCCCACCTGGGATAAGAATATAGTCAGCGTAGGGAGGTCAGGCATTGATAATTCTTAAAGCAGCCCAGATGATTTTAATATTTAGCAGGACTGTAAACCGCTACAGAGCAGTACTTCCCTACCATCTTACCATCTTTAGTGACACACACACACACACACACACACACACACACACACATTCTCTCTCTCTCTCTCTCTCTCTCTCTCTCTCTCTCTCTCTCTCTCTCTCTCCATGTGTATCTCTATCTCTATCTCTCTCTCTCCTCTGCATTTGGTGCTGCCTGAAGATATTTTTTATTGTTCACTAGGTGACTGATACTGTCATCTAGTGGCCAGAGACCTGGGATGCTGCTAAATATTCTATAATGCACAGGGTGTTTCTCACCCTTACAGAAAATGATGTACCCAAAATGTCAACAACTGAGTTTAAAAAACCTGGAATTGTCCTTTCTATCCTTATGGTAACTTTCTCAATCCAGGTCTTCATTACTTGTCATCTCAGTTATTGCAATAACTTTCTAATCTGACAGCCCTCTTCTATCTTAGTAGAGGTCTTTACCCTTTTAGAGAGTTATGAAACAGTCTAAGGTGGAAGGAAAGAGCTGGACCTTCTCAGGGGAAAATACACACACACACACACACACACACACACACACACACACACACACTCCTACCATATTGCCTATTATTTCAAAGGGTTCATGGAACTCCTGAAGCCCTCCTCAGACAATTCCAGGTAGCTCCAGGTAATGAGCAAAAAGCTTATTCTAAAAAGCAGATGGGATCATTTGAATTCCCTCTTGGAAGTCACAGCTCTTAGCACAAGCTATGCCAGCCAACCAAAGTTTCAGCAGTTACCCTGTATGCCAGTCAGAATCACTGCAGGTGCTGCTTCGGCTGCCTGACACACCTCTTCTATCCTGGGTGCCTGGCTCAACCTTCTCCTTCCGGAGGCAGCTCGAGGGTCACTTTCCCTGAGAAACCTTCGTTAACCACTCACCCCTATCCCCACATTCCACTCTGAGTTACATTCTCCTTTGTGTCCCCTTAGTTGCCAGAGTTCTCATCTGCCATAGCACCTCGTAGAGTGTATTATGGTGTTTTTGTGGTTTTTTGGTTTTTTCTCATGAGTCTTCCATCACATCTGGTCAGCAAGAGTACCTTTCATCTCTCCAACTTCAGTGCCTGGCACAAACAGGAGCTCAAAAAAGGTTGCTAATAAGTTTAAATAAACAATAGAACTAGCATCCTTTCTACTCTATCATATATTGTTTTCAGTGTATGCTTTAGTGTCTTGGTATTTTTCCCTTACAATTAAAGTGTAATGCCTTATTTCTTAATTAGGGTGGTGAAAGTCTGGGTGTTCATGATGTTATTCTTTACATGTTTTTTAATAGCCTGGAAACATTTTATATTTGTAAATAAAAACAATTAAAGGTATGATCACAATAAATGAATGAGTGCCTAGGTGTCCCCTGGGTTCTGTAGAAATGTACCCCCAAATCCCTGTCCCATAGTGTTGCTTCCTGAGACCCAGTTCTGACTTCTCCAAGAATCTCTCTCTGCAGACACAGCCATCTCAGCTGTTGCAGGAGGTGAGAATTTAGAAACATTTTTCTATGTTTCAAGTCTGGGTGAAACAGCTCATCAAGGACCGAAAAACAGAATTTGAATGAGGATAAGAGAGAAAGATTTGGCACCTAAAACTGTACATAGAAAACATTTTAATACCCTAGTAATAATTATGAACTAGAGTATTCTGTCTATTTTAAAGTGGTAAGAACCTCACTAACACTGGATTACCAATGTACAGGTAAAACCAGAATTTACACATTCCTCATCCTCATCTAAGGGAACATTGGGAACCTTGCTTAGTAAGAATAGAGCATACTCATTAAAGAAAGGGCTTTTTACAAACTAATAGCTTTAAATTATTATATGGCAATATTGTTTTATATCGCTGACCCTTTTACTATTACAATAATTTCTTATATTTCTCTCTACCCTCTAGAACAAACAAAAACATCGTTTGCTTTTAAAATATCACCTTTCTTTTTACTTT
The DNA here is from genome assembly GCA_004026885.1 of Lyroderma lyra. NCBI lineage: Eukaryota > Metazoa > Chordata > Mammalia > Chiroptera > Megadermatidae > Lyroderma > Lyroderma lyra. The sequence continues at coordinate 23,483 of PVJL010003045.1, forward strand.
GATTTACTGCCCTTTGGCTACCAGCCCATTGGTCCCAGGCCAAGTCATCAGACTCCCCTGGGCTGCCTTGGCAAGGGAGGGACACTGAATTGCAACTCAGGAAGTCTGCTCAGGGCCAACATTCCCACAAAGTGCCCTCTACGTGTCAGCTGCCATCTGTTCTGCTTTTTCTCCTTGGACAAGGCAGGACCTCAGGGATACCGGCTCTCTTCCCGCTCTGCAAAGTCTCTGTTCACAGCCCAAGTGAAACAGGGTGGAAAAGCAGGGCCTTCTCAGGGCTCAACTTAGAGGAAACAGCTTCTATGTACTTGAAAGTCTTGACAAGGCCTATCCCAGGAAAACAACAAGTAATATTACAAAACAAAACAACCCTCTTCTCTTCCAAGGACCCAAGGTTCTCAGTCCTGGAATCATGGCCTTGCTGTCTATGTAAGTTCGAGCTTCACCTAAGTCTGTCACCACAGACAGCTGAGATCATAGAAGACAGCAAGTCAACAGACTCATAAATAAGCTTTTCCAGTCTTACATACAGAGCACATCTTGTAAGTATTTGGGTGTAGGTGTTATCTGGTTTGACATCAATTCTTCCTCTTACTGGCTATATCTTGAACAAGTTATAAAATCTTACTGAGCATTACAGTAGTTTACTCCTCTATCAAATGAGAATGGAGAAAAAAATAAAGCCTCTCATAGCAGCCTCCCATATACTTTCCTCTACTTCATTTCAGAAGTTTGCCTGAATTATGAGCATATAGATCTAAAATATCTAATTCTCTTTACTATCTGAAGAGAATTTTTAAGAGTAACAGTTTTTCTTGGCATTGAGACAAGTTCTTTGAGAGAACACTGCTCTAGATTGATACTTTCCCAGATTAGCATTATAAGAAGAACCAATCATATAGAGTATAAGGAAAATAATTTTTTTCTTTTGAGCCTATACCCTTTGAACATGCATTCCCCTACTTTTTTTAAAAAGTAGGACAATATAAATATTTCTATGATGAAGCTATTATTCTTAAAGATTACAGCATGAAAAATTCAGATTGGTTTGATGTATCTAATTGCACATAAAACCAATTAAAATTACTAAGGTACAAAACCTTATGAACATGCGTGCACACACACAAATATGTGTATATGCAAATAGATGTATTAGAATAGAAATTAATGTGGTTCTTTTTCCCATATAGCAACCTCAGAACATGTCATCATTCAACATATGTATGCTCTATTTCTTCACCTGGTAGATAAGCCAATGGATGGCCACAAAAGAGTACATTGTGTACAATTCAATTCTGATCAATAAAGTACCAATACAACAGTTCACAAATGCAAAAGCCTTGGCACCCAAGGATCTATTAATGTCTCAGGCTCTGAGGTAAATGATTCTGCTCCATTAAACAACTTCCTGTTTTGTTCTATAGTATCGTTTATCACTCTGGACTCTGACTGCACTATTTTTGTTCTGCTTTTTTTCTACCAGTAAAATCATTGCACCTGAACAAGAAACTGCCTTTTTTTTTTTTTTTAATCTGGTTCTCTCACAGAATCAGTGACATAAGAGGATTAATTGTTTGTTTTCAATCCTGACTTTTTCTTCTCCTAGATCTATTTTTGAAACAAATTTTATTTTGGGATGTCTTGACTGGTTGATACTAAATTGGAAAGCCTGGTGCAAATTTTATTGACCTCCATTTCCTACTATAAAGGATGTTCCCACTAATCTGTCATCTACAGGGCAGACAAAGGCCAGAGGCTAGGGAAGCCAAGCCAGATGGTGTGTGTTCAAGAAGACCAGGACCAGAGTCTTTATGTTTTGTTGGTTGGTTTTTAAATAAATGGTCAACTACAAGGAGGGAAAAAATTTTAGGCATTCTTTTTCCTGTTCCAACCTGAGCTAAAATAAATATTAATTGTAATTGCATGTCAAACACAAAGTCTGAGAAGAGGTACTTATTAAATATGCTCAGATATGATAGAATGAAAGGATGAAATAATGGATAGATGGGTAAATAGATGGGTTGGGGGGGTGGATGGATAGATGAATGGATGGATGAATGAATGAATATTATTAATGTTTTTATTTAAACAATGCAGAAAAACTCAAAAAGATAAAATTTATTACTTTGAAAACTATTTATTACAAAGTGAATATCCCCTCTTCTACCTTTCAGAGAAAAACAATGTTAACAGTTTTGTCCATACCATCCTTATTTTGTCATATTATATTATATTATTTATTTATCTATTTCTATTATTTGTCCATCATCTTCTATATTATTAATTTTTAATTAATTTTATTTTTTCCCCAAAGTAGTCACATTGTCTATAGTGATATACATCTAGTCTTTTCCAACTATGTATCAAGGGCATCTTACCCGACTATTTTTATTTAAATAAAAACATATTTAATTTCTTAGAGAACAAATTCCCTTCCATAATTCTTCTATTTTGAACTCTTACTTTATTATTGCAAATAAATTTTAGAATCAACTTGTTTATTTCCCAAAACAATTCCTCAGGATACTAATCTGATTTGCGGTATAGTTGTACATTGATTTGAGAAGAATTAGCATCTATACATTATTTAGTCTTTCCATGAGGAATTATAATATGTCTTTCTATTTATTTTAGTCCTATTTTAAATCCTTAATAAAAATATATAATTATTTTATTAAGTAATTGTTAAGTGTTTTACAGACTAATTTTGACATTGTGTTAAATACGATTTTTCTCAGTTGTTTCTACTTGTTCACAGTTAATAAAATGGAAAGTAATACTTATTTTTGTATTTCATCTTACATATTGTAGCCACCTTATTAATTCTCTAATAGTTCAACAATTTCTGTTGAACGCATTGGATTTTTAGGAATATTGTCATATCAACTGCAACTAATACTCTTTCTTTCTTTCATTTTTATTGTTAAACTTATTGAGTTGACATTGATTAGTAAAAATTACATAGGCTCCAAGAGTACAATTCTACAATACATTGTCTATGTGTTGTATTATGTGTTCATCACCCAGAGTCAGTTCTCTTTCCATCACCATATATTTGTGTCCCTGTCTTTTCTCCCCCATCTCCCTCCCCCTTTCTTTCTTTCTAAGGTAATTCTCTATGATACTTTTTTTACTTAAAGTTTTTTTAAAATAGGAATTAGAATTAGCTCCTAATACAATTATTTGCTTTTTGTCATCTATTGGTATAATCATGATTTTCCCCTGAAGTTATTAATATAATGCCTGTGGTTAATATATTGTCTAATGATGAATAATCTTGTATTTCTTTCATAAACCGTACCTAGTTGCTCTATATACAAATAGTCACATTTTAATGAGACTAGTATAAAAAAGATAACTCTGACCAACTAGAAACCACCTTAAAGATGACTGCCTTTAAACTTTGTATTTTCCGGATGCCTGGCACTCAGCTAAGCAGTTTTACATATAGTGTTAAGAACATCACCTTGAGAAGATTCTTCTTCTTCTATGTGACTCCAAAGCTCATTCTAGTTTTGCTTTCCACAGTGTCCCCTCAGGATCCTTAGATAGTGATGCCTGAGCAGAAGGGTGGCCCAAAGTTCATTTTTCCACAGCATTGAGCCTCATTGCCATGGTCAGAGCATGGCAATGAGGAAACCACAAGGAGAAACCAGGCTCAACTTCTGAACTCTAACAGGAAATGGAACAAGGCAAATCTGTCCATGTTCACATCAGGCCTGGGAGAGCCAGGTTTAACATCTAACCCTAGAGTACAAGTCACAAACTGAAGGTTTGAGGACGAAATGAGCCTTCTAGACTCATTTTAACTGATCAGTGCTTTCACAAACTAAGCTAGAGGTTCCAATTTCCAATTTCTGGTTCCACATGTAAGGAGCTTGGAAGTCACCACTCTGTCCAAACAACACGTAAAGAAAAACAAACTGAACAGACTAAAAAATCAACAACTGTTCTTGTATATTCTGTACTCATTGAGCACTACCTTCCCATTGCCCCCATCCCCTAGCTCCAGCCATCATTCCACTTTTGTCTCTATGATTTTGACTACTCTAGACATCTCATGTAAGTGGAATTACATACTATTTCTTTTTTGTGACTATCTTATTTCATTTAGCATAATGAAATAAACTTCAAGGTTTATCCATGTGTGTCAGAATTTCTCTTCTTTTAAAGGCTAAATAATATTCCATTGTATGTTTATGTCACATTTTGTTTATCCATTCATCTGTTGATGGACACTTGGGCTGCTTCCACCCAATCTCTTTCACTTACTTCTGACAACACAATTCCTGCTGTGCTCCCTCTGACTGACTTCTTATTGAGGTAATCCATTTAAAATCCTTAGGGGACAAGTCTGCCTCTTAATCTTATAAAGCCCAAGAAGGAAATAGAACTACGTAAAACTAGTGGGAGAGCATCAGAACAGAACAGGGCAGTCTTTTCTAAAGGGACACTTGCTACTCAGCTCAGCTGATTGTAAAAATGACCAATGCTGGCCCAGTGTTATCAGGCTTTTCCAATTTATGAAGAGAAACTGAGAATCTGAATGTTTATTTGAAATCCCCTGAGTTTTAAATGGTGACTCAATATATTTTTATTAACGTATTTTTAGAGGAGTTTTAGGTTCAAAGCAAAATTAAAAGTACAGAAATTTCCCATATATACCTGTTCCCACACATGCATAGCCTCTACTTTTCTCAACACTGCCCCCCCCCGCCCCACCCTGAGTAGTCCATTTGTTACAATTGATGAATGTACATTGACAAATCATAATGACCCAAAATCCATACCTTACGTCAGGGTTCACGCGTGGTGTTTTACATTCTGTGGGTTTGGACAAATGTATAATCGCATGTATTCATCATTATGGTAGCTATGTAGTAATTTTACTGCCCCCAAAATATTCTTTGTTCTGCATATTTCATCCTTTTCCATAATACCCCAAACCCTGGCAAATCAATGACCTTCTTGTTTTCTCCATACTCTTGCCTTTTTTTAGAATGTCATACCGTTGTAATCATAAAGTATGTAGCATTTTCAGACTGGCTTCTTTCACTTAGTAATACTCATTTAATGTTCTTCTCGCGACTTGAAACCTTCTTTTTAGTGCTGAGTAATATTCCATTATCAGCATGTACCACCACTGTTTGTTTATCCATTCACCTACTGAAAAACATTTCGGTTGCTTCCAAGTTTAGGCAATTATAAAAAAAGCTGCTATAAAAACATTTGTGTACATGTTTTGTGTGGACCTATCTTTTCAACTTTTGGGAGTAAATACTAAGGAGATTGATGGCTAGGTTGTAAGGTAAGAGTATTTACAGTTTTATAAAAAACAACAAGACCACCGAAAACTGCCAAACTGCCTTCCATAGTGGTTGCAGTATTTTGCATTTCCACCAGCAATGAATAATAGTTTCTGTTGCTCCACATCCCTCCAGTATTTGATGTTGTCAGTGTTATTGATTTTGGCCATTTTAATGAGTGTGTAATGATGTCTCATTGTGAAACATTAACATATGCCACATTATGGTAACACTCAGGGTGTTCATTCCTTATTTTTCCCCCTTTGATGTATTTAGAAAGACCAAACTTTACTGCATAAGATTACTTCATCAGAGAAATATTCATAGTATAATCATGTCTATCTAAATTTTTGTATGAGTTCTGTCACTTAATAATTGTTAGCTTAATATGTTCATGTAATAAAACTTTTGTTACCATCTCACTTTTTCATGAATATGGAATATTACATAACCCCATCCCATCATTCCAGTATCCTATTTTTGTGTCAAGGAAATAAGGTCAGCCTAGGTACAATTCACTGGTAAAACCATCTGGTCCATGACTTTTGTTTGTTGATTACTTCCTCCTATAAGAAAAGAGTTATACGTACTCTTTTCTTAATTTTTTTTTGTGTTTTTGTGATGTTCATTGTCACTTCTCCTTTTCATTTCTGATTTTATTTGAGTCCTCTCTCTTTTTGTCTTGATGAGCATGTCTTTTTAAAAGACTTGGTTTTATTCATCTTCTGTATTTTTTTTAGTCTCAATTTTATGTCTTTGTAATCTTTAGTATTTCCTTCCTTGTGCTCACTTTGGGCTTTGTTTGCTGTTTTTTTTCCTAGTTCCTTCAAGTATCAAGTTAGACTGTTTGAGTTTTTTGTTTGTTTGCTTGTTTAGGTAGGCCTGAATTGTTATGAATTTCCCTCATAGAACAGCATCCTGTAGATTGTGGGGTCATTGTGTTTTCATTTTAATTTGTCTCAAGGTATCTTTTGATTTTTTTCCTTGATTTCATTGTTCATCCATTAATTATTTAGTAGTATGTTATTAAGCCTCCCTCCATGTGTCCAAATTGTGTGTTTTTCAGTTCTTTTCTTGAAATTGATTTCTAGTTTTATACCATTGTGGTCAAAGAATATGCTTGATGTGATGTAAATCTTCTTGAATTTATTGAGACATGTTTTGTGGCCTAATATGTGATCTACCTAGGAAAATGTTCCACGTACACTTGCAAACAATGTATATTCTGCTGCTTTGGGGTAAAATGCTCTAAAAATGTCAATTATTCAATCTTGTCTAGAGTGTCATTTAAGGTCCCTGATTTTCTGTCTGGAAGATTTGTCCACCGGTGTCAATGGGGTGTTAAAGTCTCATACTATGATTGTGTTATTGTTGATCTCTGCCTTTATGTCAGTCAGTATTTGCTTTATGTATTTAGGTGCTCCTATGTTAAATGCATAAATGTTTACTAGGGTAATGTCCTATTGTTAGATTGATCCCTTTATTATTATGTATTATCCTTCTTTGTCTCTTATTATAGTCTTCATTGTAAAGCTGACAGTCTTACAGGAGTTCCCTTGTAAGTAACTAGTTTTCTTTTTCTTGCTGCTTTTAGGATTCTCTTTGTCTTTAATCTTTGGCATTTTAATTATGATGTGTCTTGGTGCGGGCTTGTTTGGATTCATCTTTTTGGGACTCTTTGTGCTTCCTGGGCTTGTATTTCTATTTCCTTCACCAAGTTAGGGAAATTTTCAGTGATTATTTCTTCAAATAGGTTCTCAATCCCTTTCTCCCTCTCTTCTCATTATGGTACTTTTTTTTTTAACTTGATATTTTCCCACAGGCACCTTAAACTAGCTTCATTTTTTTATTCTTTTTTTTTATTGTTTTCTGATACCTTATGTTCTAAATTGCTATTTCAATCCTTTGCTTCATCTAATGTGCTATTGATTCCTTCTAGAATATTTTTTATTTTAGTTCTTGTATTTTTTTATTTCTGACTAGTTTTTTTAATACTTTCTTCCTTCCTTTTTCATGCTTACTATCTCTTTGCTGAAATTCTCCTTAAGCATTGTTATAACCAGTGTTTTAAATTTTGCTTCTGTTGTTTGGTTGCCTTCATTGCATTTAGTCCTATTTCCGGAGGTTTCTCCTGTTTTTTTTTTTTTTAATTTGGCACATGTTTCTTTGCTTTCTCATTCTGGCTGTCTCTCTTTGTTTGCTCCTATGTAGTAGATAGGTCTCCCCTGTCTCTTGGTCTTTGCTGGGTGGTCTTATGTAGTTTACGTCTTGTGTGGTCCAATAGAGCAATCTTTCTAATCTCCTGTGTGTGTTCCAGGAGTGTTTTTTATTTTTCAGTGTGTTGTGTGTGTTCTTCTGTTGTAGTTGAGCCTTGATAGTTTTTGGCACATCAGTGGGTGGGATTGAGTCTAGGCTAACTGACTTTGAGAGTTAACTGTGCCCACAGTGTATGAGTTGCTGTGTAGGAGCTTACCCCTCAGAGGGGGATTTGCCCCAGTGGTCTCTTGTGGCTGTTGAGACTACCCTTTGAGTATGCCACTTGTGGGGCTAATCAGGTAGTGCCCCAGTGTGGTTCCAAGCTGGCTTCTGGGTATGTTGGTTCTGGTGTCTCTTATGAGGGGCTTCCATGCAGTCAAATTTCAGCCTTGCCTTTGACTGGACCACAGCTACTTGGTAAAAGCCATAAAGCTATATGTGGTTGGCTACTGCCTGTTCTGGACTTGGAGATATGTGGGGGTGGCCTCACAGTGAACCAAGGTTAGTGAAATGTTCAGAGCCCCCTAGGCCTATTGCCACCTGCTGGCTGCCTATAGGCTTAACTGTTGAAAGAGCCTTCTTAGGGGTGCAAGCAGCTGGTTGACCCAATGTCAGCAGCACCTTCAGAGATGCAATCCAACCCTGGCAAGGCAGAGTCCAATATGAGGTTAGGACCACTCCTTTTTCTGTCATACCTCCACCACCAAGGTGTCCCTCCCTGTTTTCAACCACTATCCATGGGTTTTGAGGTCATCCATTTCGTGACTCTGCCCCTCTTACCAGTCTTAGCATAGCCTCTTCTTTATATCCTTAGTTATAAATATTCTTTTCAACTACTCTTCAAATAATTTTTGCAGTTGATTGTTCTATAATTTATCTGACTTCTATAATTTATCTGACATTTTGGTGTGATCCAGGGAGGCAGTAGGCATAGGTTTACCTAATCAGCCACTTTGGACCTTTTCCCTAGAATTTTTTTTTTTGATCTTTGATTTTCTATATTTGAAAAAGATATGCTTACTATAATTGTGTTTTGTTGTTGTTGTTTGGTATTTATCCTACTTAGTGTTTTCTGAGCTTCCTGGATCTGTGCTTGGATGTCTGAAATTAATGTTTAGAAAGTCATAGTCATTATTTTTAGATGTATATATTTTTATTGTTAGACTTAATGGGGTGACATTGGTTAGCAATAATTACATAAGTTCAAAGTATACAATTCTACAAAGCATCATCTATGTGTTGCATTATGTGTTCACCACCCAGTGAGGGTTCTCTTTCCATCATCATATATTTGACTCCCCCTCCGCCCTCTCCCAACACTTCCTTCTTCACCCACACCTTTCTACCTGGCACCCAGTAACCACTAAACTATTGACTGTATCCATGTGTTTTTTGCTTGTTTGTTAGCTTGCTTGTTTGTTTTTTGTTGTTTTATATTCCATATATGAGTTAAGTCATATGGTTCTTCATTTTTTCTGTCTGGCCTATTTTGCTTAGCATGATGTTCTCAAGATCCATCTATTTTGCTGAAAATGTCAGTATTTACCTTTTCTTATAGTTGAGTAATATTGCATTGTATATATAAAGCATAACTTCTTTATCCAGTCATCTATTGAAAGGCACTTTTGTTATTTCCATGTCTTGGTCACCATGAACAGCACTGTGATGAACTTTGGGGTACATAAGTCTCTGTGAACTTAACGTTTTTTAATTTGGGGGTTAGATACCCAGAAGAAGGATTTCTGGGTCTTATGGTAATTCCATTCCCAGTTTTCTGAGAAACCTCCACACAGTTCTCCATAGCAGTTGTACCAATTTACTTTCCCACCAGTGTGAAAGTTCCTATTTCTCCACATCCTCTCCAGCACTTGTTATTCCTTGTCTTGTTGATAATAGCCATTCTAGCAAGTGTGAGGAGGTATCTCATTGAGATTTTGATTTTCATTTTCCTGATACCTCATGAGGTTGAGTATTTTTTCATATGTCTGATGGCATTTGTATATCTTCATGGGAGAATTGTCTGTCCAGGTCCTAAGCCCACTTTTTAATTAGGTTATTTGTTTTTTGTTGTTGAGTCATACTAGTCTTTTATATATTTTAAATATTAGAAAAGTATCAGGTGTGTTGTTTGCAAATATTTTCTCCAATTCAGTTGGTTCTCTCTTTGCTTTGTTGATTTCTTTTGCTGTGCAGAAGATTTTAGTTTGATACAGTCCCATTCATTTATTTTTGCTTTTACTTCCCTTGCCTTTGAGGTCCGGTTCATGAAGTCTTTCTTGAGCCCTAGGACTATAACTCTAATACCAAGGTTTATAAGTTTAGTATACAGTTTATTATTAAGGGTCTTTAATCTAGTTTGAATTAATTTTAGTATATGGTGACTGTTCACAGATCAGATTCATGCTTTTGCATATGTTTTTTCAGTTTTCCCAGAATGATCTACTGAGGAGGCTTTCTTTTCTCCATTGCATGCTGTTCACTCCTTTATCAAAAATTATTTATCCATATATTTGTAGATTTATTTCTGGGTTTTCCATTCTATGCCATTGATCTGTGTGTCTGTTTTTCTGCAAATACCAAGCTGTTTTGATTATTGATGCTTTGTAGTATAATTGAAATGTGGGAGCATGATACTACCAGCCTTATTCTTTTTTTGTATTATTGCTTTGGTGATTTGAGGTCTTTTGTGGTTACATACAAATCTCATAATTTTTTTTTCTATTTTGTGAAAGTATGTTTGTGGGATTTTGATAAGAATTGCATTAAATCTGTATATAGCTTTGGGTACTATGGCTGTTTCAACCATGTAAGTCTTCCTAACCATGAACAAAAAAATAACTTACCATTTCTTTATATTCTCTTCAATTTTTTTCAAAAGTGTTTTATAGTTTTCTGTGTGTTAGTACATCACGTTCTTTGTTAATTCCCAGGTATTTCATTATTTTTGTTGCAATCACAAAAGATATTGTTTCCCTCATTTTTTTTTGAAGATTTCTTGTTTGTATATAGAAATGCAATTGACTTTTGTAGGTTGATTTTGTATCCTGAGACATTACTGTATTTGTTTACTATTTCTAAAAATTTCCTTGTAGATTCTTTGGAATTGTCTAGTTGCTCTGGCTAGAAGTTCCAGTACTATATTGAATACTAGTGTTGATAGAGGGCATTCCTGTCTTAGTCCTGATTTTAGAAGAATGGGCTCCAGCTTTTCCCCATTTAATATGATATTAGCTGAAGGATTGTCATGCATGACCTTGATTATGTTGAGCTACTTTGTTTCTACACCCATTCTATTCAGTCTTTTCTTCATTAGTGGATGTTGTATCTTGTCAAATGCTTTTCTGCATTAATTGATATTATGTGCTTTTTATGTTTTATTTTGTTTATGTGGTGTACACATTGATTGATTTTCATATGTTGAACTACCCTGGTGATCCTGGGATGAATCCTTTTTGACTATGGTGTGCATATTCTTTGTGATGCATTGTTGTATTTTCTTTGCTAATATTTTGTTTAGAATTTTTGTATCTGTGTTCATCAGAGATACTGGTCTATAGTTGTGGTTTTGTGTGTGTGTGTGCGTGTGTGTGTGTGTGTGTGTGTGTGTGTTTTGTCTTTACCAAGCTTTGGTATTAAGGTAATGTTGGCCTCGTACAATTAGTTAGTAAGTATTGCCTCATCTTCAATTTTCTCTTGGAATGCTTGATAAAATTCATTGGTGATACCATCTGATCTGGGACTTTTGCCTTTGGGGATGTTTTGTATGATTGTTTCCATTTCTTTACTATTGACTGGTCTATTTAGATTATTCAATTATTCTTGGTTCACTCTAGGTAGACAATATGTTTCTAGAAACTTGTACATTTTTTCTAGGTAGTTAAATTTAGTGGCAGAAGCCCTTCATAATATTTTCTTATAATCCTTTGTATTTCTGTGGTATCAGTGGTTATTTCTCCCCTTTCATTTCTAATTTTGGATATTTGTGATTTTTTTTCTTTTCATCCTTTGGTTAGTCTGGCCAGGACTTTGTTAATTTTGTTGATTTTTTTTTAAAGAATCAGTTTTGTTGTATTAAGTTTTTCTATTATCTTTTTGTTCTCTATTTCAATTAGCTCTGCTTTAATTTTTATTATTTTTTTTTCCTTCTGCTGACTTTGGGTGTGTTCTGTTCTTTTTCTAGTTCTTTGAGATGAGATTTTAGGATGCTTACTTGTTATTTTTCTTGCTGCTTAAGATAAGCCTGTAATGATAAAAATTTTCCTCTTATTACTGCTTTCATTGCATCGCAATAATTTTGATATGTTGTATTTTAATTGTCATTAGTTTCTATATTTATTTTATTCTCTTCTTTTACTTGTTCTTTGATCCAGACATTTTTAAATAAGATATTGTTTAATCTCCATGTATATGTGATTTTTTTTCTGCTTACTTTTTGCAGTTGATCTCCAACTTCAAAGCTTTGTGGTCTGAGAATACACTTGGTATGATTTCAATCTTCTTGAAATTGCTGAGGCTATTTTAATGTCCCAGCCTATGATCTATCCTTGAGAATGTTCCATGTGCACTAGAACTGAAGGTATAGTCTCTCTTTGCTAAATGAAATGTTCTGTAAATGTCAATTATGTCCAATTGCTATAATGTATTATTTAAAGCTGATATTTCTTTATTTATTTTCTGTTTGGATGATCTGTCCATGGCTGTTAAAGGGGTGTTTACATCCCCTACAATGATTGTGTTTTTGTCAGTTTCTCCTTTCAGATTTGTTACTAGTTGCTTTGTATATTTTGATGCTTCCTGATTGGGGGCATATATATTAATTTGTATCAAGTCTTCTTGTTGTTGTAATGTCCCTTTTATCACTATGAAATATCCATCTTTGTCTCTTGTTATCTGAGGTGTGTATTTTGGAGATAGCACATGGATGGGTTTTGTTTTGTTTTTTCTTATTTCCAGTCTGCTACTGTTTGCCTTTTTATTGGTGAGTTCAGTCCATTTAGAGTTAGAATGATGATTGATATATGAGAGTTTCCTATGGCCATTACTTGTCTTTTTGTTATCTCATCTTTATTTTATTAATTCTGATGTTTTGTTTCAGGTCAAAGCGCCTACTTCAATATGTCATGAGATACCTGCCTTGTGCTGGAGAATTCTCTCAGCTTCTGTGTGTCTGAGGTCTTTATTCTTCCTTTATAGCTGAAGGATAATTTTGCCAAATAATTAATTCTTGGCTGGAGGTTTCTCTGTTTTAGTATTTTTAATATTTGATTCCACTCCCTCTCCTGGCTTGTGAAGTTTCTGCTGATAAATCTGATGATAGCCTAATAGGTATTTCTTTAAAGGTTATGGTTTTGGTTTGGTTTTTATTCCCTCCTGGTTGCCTTGAAAATTGTCTTTGTCTTTGGTTTTTGACATCTTCAGTATAATGTGTCTTGGAGAAGATCTGCTAGGGTCCATGTAGCTAGGGGACCTATTTTCTTCTTGAATTTGGGGTTCCAGATCTTTCCATAGGTTTGGAAAGTTTTCATCTACTATTTGTTTGAGTATGCTCTCTGTAGAGTTTTTTCTGCCCCTCTTCCAAACCTACTATTCTAATGTTGTTTCTTCTAATGGAGTCAAATAGTTCTTGTAGAGATCTTTTAATTCTTTTGAGTTTGTAGTCCCTGTCTTCGTTCTTTGTGGTTTTCATGTTCCAATCTTCAATATCACTAATACTTTCCTCTATCTGGTTGGCCCTGTTTCCTCTGGCAATTATTTGTTTCTCACTTCTTTTATTGTATTATTCATCTCTCAAATTCCCATCTGATTCTTCTTTATAATTTCAAGTTCTTTGTTAAAATGTTCCTTTTGTTCATGAATTTCCTTTCTGAGATCATTCATCTTAGCTATGGTGTACTGCCAATATGTTTTCATTTTTCTGAGAGCCTTTGAGAACTGCCACCTTGTATTCTGTCACTTAGTCTATAAATTTCTAGGTCTATAAGATCCTGTTGTGGAGGTTTTACATCTTTTTTCTTAGTGGCGTTGAACCCTAAGGTACACATATTGTTTGCTGTATTCTTTTTCTTCAGCATGAGGGCTTTATCTCTGACCAAGATCTCTTTCTCTTCCCATTGGTATTTCTGTGGTGTGCTGCTTTACAGCAAACACTAGGTAGCACTCCGGGACAAGTTTTGGGAGAGAGAGGAGGTGTTTAAGATTTATATCTGGGCTCCACCATTTGGGAGTGGGCGGTCTGCAGTCACTTTGCTTCCTGCAGTTGGTTGGGAAAGCTGGGAAAGGAGTAGGCCTTTGGAATGCAAGCTAAGGCCACTCCTATTGGTCAGGGTGAGTGCCCCGCTCAGCCTTTCTCCCTTCTCTTGAGCCTGTGTTTTACTCAGAACCATGTTCCATTGGTTCATTTCCACAGTAACTGCTCTCAGCAGCGTTTTCAGCTGGGAGAGCTGTTGTGTTATGTCTGGGGTCCTTATTTCAGCCTAGGGCAGTTCAGATGCCTTTGCTCAGCTTCCATGCAACCTAGCCACAGTTCTCAGACTGTTTCTCTAATACACTGCTGCTAGGTCCAGCTTGCCCATGGTCTGGCAGAGTTCCTGCCATTCTGGCTATCCACTCTTATCACAGCTCTGCCTTCCCGATACTTCTTGGCCAGTGTTCCGTTTCCTTCCTAGTTTCTTCAGTTACCACTCATTGAGTCAGGTCACAATCCATCTCTGCTCCTCTCCTTCTCTCTCACTTACCCCACTTTCTCTAACCTCCAGATGTTTTCTTGCGATGTGTGGATCTCTCATCTGTCACTGTGCCACTCAAAGTTTCCCATGTTGGATCCTGGCCAGCCATTTAATTGTATTTTCCAGAATAAGTTTTAGAGATTCCCTCTCTAGTCACCATCTTGCCAAGCCCTGCCCCCTATGTGTTTCTTTTGTTTCTTTCTGCGTTTATTCTCCTTCTGGTATTCCCAAAATTACACCTTTTGTAATTTCCCCACAATCCTTGGATGTTCTGTTCTGTTTTTTATTTTTGGTCCTTGTTTTCTTCTTGGTTCTTCAGGATTATCCTGATATATCTTCTAGCTCAGATATGCTTCTCTCAGCTTTTTCAATTCTACTATTCAGTCCATTAAAGGCATTCTTCATTTCTATTATAGTGTTTCTTATCGCTAGCATATTTTTTCTAATATATACCTTCCCCTAGTCAGTTAGTCTTTGATAATGTCCCAGCAGTTTAGGCTCTAGTTAACTAATTTTCCCTGAAAGTAAGCCTTATTAAAAAGAATAGAATACTCTGGTATATTTTTAAATTATTTCTTTTTTCCTTCCCCTACCAGAAATACAGGGGATTTTTCTCTTGATACTGTGGGAATCTGGTAAACTCCTGAAGGTAAATCTCACAGAACTGTTGATTCCCTGGAGTTTTTAACTTTTAGAATTGTCCACTCTGAGCCTCCAGCAATTTGCTAACAACATTTCAGGTTTTCCTACCCTAGCCTTGAAGTCTTTGCTTCAGGAAGCTGTGAAATTCTGTATTCATCTCTTTGTCTCTCCAGTCTTGAGTATAGTGGTTTGTCCTCTTTATTCCTGAAGGATATTCCACTGGATATAAAATTCTAGGTTAGCAGTTCTTTTCTTTCAGCTCTTGAAAATGTTGAGCCACTTATTTTTGGCATCCATTGTTTCTGATGAAAAATTCAGTGTCATTTAGATTGTTTCTTTCCTGTAGGTAATGCAGCATTTCTCTCTGACTGCTTTTAAGTTTTTCCTTTGTCTTTAGTTTTCAGAAGCTTACCTATATAATGTTTCTTAGCACAGAAAATTTGAGATTATCTTGTTTGTGGATTCACCTCCTCTAACTTGTAAGTTTCTCTCTCTTGTGAAAATTGGGACCTTTTAGCTATTATTTCTTTGACTACTTTTCAATCTCACCTGGTTGCTCTTTTCCTTTTTATGACATCTTTATTAGAGTTTTAGATCTTTATTAGAGTTTTATATACCGCCGAGGCCTTAATTACTTATTATTTTTCTTTCTTAGTCAGATTAAATAATTTTCATTATTCTGCCTTTAAATTAATATATTCCTTCATCTGTATTTCCATTCTGCTATTGAGCCCATTCATTAAGGTTTTGTTTGTTTGTTTGTTTTTGTGGTTTGTTGTTGATGTTGCTGTTACTGTTATATTCTTAGTTCCAAAATTTCTACTTGGTTCTTCTTTATATTTTTATTTTTGTTTTTTGCAAGATTTTTTAAATTCCTTATCTGAGATGTTTTTTTCATTTGTTTCAAGTATGTTTGCAATTTATCACTAAAGTGTATTTATGATGCTGCTTTAACATTTTGATTAGGTTATTCCATTATTTATATCATCTCAGTTTTGCCCTTATTGATTGCTTTTTTTATTCTAGTTGAGTTTTTTTGTTTTGTTTTAGTTTGGTTTGGTTTGGTTTTTGCTATGACCAATGATATTCTATTGAAATCTGGACATTTTGAGTATTATATTATAGAGTCCAGATCTTATTTAAATCCTATGTCATAGCAAGTCTTCCCTGATATCATTCTGGTGGAAGAAGGATGGTGACACTCATTAATACAGGTTTTCCACTTGACTTCTGTTGATACCAGGGAGAAGGGCTGTTCATTACTGTTCCCCATGTGGTCTGCATTCACACCGGAGAACATAGCCAGCCTCATTCTTACTTAGCTGCAGTGAGAGCCCAGGCTCTCACTTGGCTTCCTCTGATACCACCTCAGCAGAAGGGTGAGCTAAAAGTTCAGTCATTCCATGTTGTCTCCACTGACATTGAAGAGTGTGGGGGTGAAAGTCCCAATTCCCCACTCAGCACTTACTGAAGCCATGTCAATGAGGTGGAAGCACCTTGTTACTACATAGAAAGGACAGAACTCTTGGTCTTTGCTGGCAAGACATTGGAGGAGAGATGAGACCACAGTTATTTCTATGGTATTTGGCTGGAGTAGAGCAAACACCATAGATTCACAGTTAACTGGCACCCATGGGGATTGGTAGATGCTATATAAATGTAAGTAGACTCTTGGTTAACCAGCACTCTCAAGCAACCGGCAAAATACCAAGCAGTTGCTTGAGTTTCAATTAACAGAGAATCTGCTGTATTATCTAAAAGTTTCCTTACTAAGACACCCTTTTCTTGGTTTTTTGACCAGAGAGTGCAGACTTTTCTTGTGACTTTTTTTTTTGGTCTGTCTATTGCTCTTTCCAAGTTGCCAATTTCTCTAATGCCTGGTCTGGAATACATTAGACAAAACAAAACCTGGGTCCCAAGACCTCTATACAGTCTACCTGTTCTTCATCTTTAAGCATCTTCTGATATTTACTTTATAGATAACATCCTGTGCTTTATATATAATGTCCAGTTAGCAAGAAGAATAAGGAAAAGATTGTCTATCCCATCTTCCTGGAGAAAGAAGCCAAAATGGGTTGTCTTTTACAATTTTGAAATGACTTTAACCTTACAGTCAATTCTCTCCTTGCTTGATGTAAAATTTTATATTATAATAACTTATAAACATAATTAGTGCAAATCTTTAATAGCACATCATCTTTTCTGTCTTTTCTCCAGTTTCACACACTTTATCTTCAATAAGTGATATTTGTGAATGAGAAAAATATTTTGTAACATGAATGATCATTGTGGCTTTTATTTTTTATAAAATTATCCATCAAAATTATCTAGGTGTCTATCAATACAGGACATATATTTTTCTTTCATACAAAAAAATTATAATGTAACCATTTTTAAAATGAGATTAATTTATGTATAAAATAGTCTAGAATAGTGCAATAAGGTAAAAAAATTAAATTGCATATCATTTTTGAAAATTTTGTACTTTCTGTTCAAAATTTTTCAAAGTTCTTTAAAAAAACAGTTATTCCTGAGTCAAAGAAATAAGATATGTTTTAGTTTTTCAATAGCTATGTTCTGAAATTTCATATGGTTTATCACATATGATATTCACAATATCTATATTTAGCACAGGCATTATTCCAAGTTAACTTCCAGTTCAACACCGTTTGTAGATTCCACACAATTTTCTCTATAAATTTCTTGAGTTCCAGATGCAATCATACTTGCCTCTTGAAAGCTATCTATCTGAAAACACTTAAAAACCAGCCTATAATGTAAGATAAACAAATGTGACATAGTAGAGTCAAAAATTAAAAACTTCTGTTCCCTAATTCTTTAGAGTCCATTTTCAACAAACAGGTGTTTGTTCTTTCCTATGTGCTCAATATACACATCAGAGAAATAGCCTTAAGGTTATTATTCACAAGGAGCCTATGACATATGACTTTTCTACTTCAAAGGACTCTAATAATAGCACATGCATAGAAATATAGCACTCTGAGCAAAGTAAACAAATACTTCTCTCTCCTGAGAGGGATCAGATGAGTCCACTTATGTCAGATCTCTCCCAGAACTGCATTGTTGTCTCTCCAAACAGACTTTAAGGAAAACCACCGAATTTGGGATTGGGAGCTTTTCTGAAACGTGTTTCCTTTAAAAACACAGGGAAACAGGATTTTTGGCCACAGGAGGTCAAGGTCAGCAATCTAACAGAATTGGTCCTTTTGAACTTCCTTTCTGAGAAACATATTATGTTATCTGAGGAAAGCTGTTACATTGAAAATCTCTGTTGACACTCGAGTGATGATCAATTTTGTTCATTGTACAAGTAACAATTTCAGAATTCGTAGCTATAAAATTTACAAATGAGTCTAATGATATTAAAAAGTAAATTTCCAAGATAATGAGAATAGTATAAGTTCAGCAAGGACTGGAACAATGTTTTATCATTTTTGTGAGTCCCACAAAGGGCTGTACAGTGCCTTGAATATAAGAAGTAATTAATAATTATCTATTTATTGAATGGTTTTATTTTTAACAATAAAAAGAAACAAAGCTAATGAAAAAACAGAATTAATTATACAAAGAAATGCAAATGAAACACTCAACCTGAGGTCCTCAGATACTGTATTGTTTTTAGAGACCTGAATTTATATGTAATTCTTTGCCAATATGAGTATTTTTAGCAAATAAAATAGAGATGCATTTTATTAAGATTGTTTTAGTACCACTGTCTTAAGATGTGACAGTATTTTCTCAGACCTTAAGAAAATTTCTAATAAATTACCTCATTTTAGCGTTACAGAAGTTTCTATGTTATTATCTCCATTACAAAGATGGAAAATTTCAGATGAAATTTACCTAAAGGCACTCAATGAGTGAGAAACAGAGCTTGACCTTTGCTCCTGTAGATGGGACTGTCTTTCATTTTTGTTAAGGAGGCAGCTCCTGAAGCTCTTATCTCAGTAAGAAGGACTTAAACTAGCTCTATGCACACAATTCACTCCTTAATCACTTTCAGTCATAGTTTGACTTGCTTTCTCCCTGATATTGACTTGTCAGCTTTGGTTTAGCTTTAAGTAAGAAAAACCAAAGAAAAAGAAAGCATGTCAAGTAGGAGAGGTGGAAATTTTGTCATACTAGCCGAGTTGGCACTGCCTATTTCCCGCCCAAAAGGAGAATATTCAAGAAAAACATCTGAAACATATTTCTCTTTGCTTTAAACTGAATTATGAAAACCCAGAAACATTCCTCATTCTACACCTGAAAATGAAGATTTCTGGATATTGTAACAATTCTAAATTAGAAAATAAGATGAATTAACAGAATAGTTTGTTTACATGAAATACCACAATATTCTTATTCATCACTTCACCTTATTTAGGTTTTACTAAGTTGGCTTATTTCCATTTAACATAAATAAGTTTCTAGTTTCTCTTTTTAAAAACTCATTTCAGTAAGAATCAATTTTGGGACTGTCTTTTTAAAATTATGTTTGGAAACTATAATAAGATGAGAAGTAACAATTGACTGCTAATGCTTCCCTTAAATAAATATTCTTTTTAATGCTTGAAACATCCAGAATATTCAATGAAGAACCAGATTTTGCTTTATGATATATTAATTGGGAACTAATTAAAAATATTTTCTGGAAAGATACAAAATATCTATCCAGTGATGAGTTCATCTGGACTCAAATGCTAAAAGCAGTTACCATCATATTATAGTGAAACATGTCTGTTAGGTGGGTGATGCAAAGTAGCTAATGCAATGGTCATATATGCCTCACCGTACAATGTTGAAAGGTAAAACATCCTCTGTGCTTTATGATTTTATAGCTATCTCTAGTCTTGTCCTAATACATAAAGCAGTCCATGAGCCAGACACAGAAGGTTGCCTCAGAGGAAGTCCTTCTCTCTTGCTTCTTTTCCTGCCCCAGAATCACAATTCCCATGGGCAGCAGTAGGAATTTGAATCTCAAGAAAACGCAGAACTAGTATAAATGTATTACTACTCTGGATAATGTACAACCTTTGTTATCAACCATGAAAATAAATACAAGTCAACACCCTCTCCTAGCATAGTAACTTATACATGGAGACAACTCAGTTAAGGCATGTCCAATTGAACAAATAGAATTATATTGGGCAGCACTCTATTAGCTTTTTGTTTTTATTTCTGATTATTTTATATTTGGAAATTTTGTCTTAACATGACAATTTGCTTTGAGAAACACCTGTATTCACTTAACTGAGTATTCTTTATGTCAAAAGAAAAGTGGTAGCTTGAATTCTAGAATTTTGCAACTTTTAAGAGATCAAAAATTTCCTGTTGTCCAGTAATTTCCAAAAGTAATCATAAACCACTGCCTAGTTTACAGAGAATCACCCTGGTGTTTTCATAAAGAGAAATCAAGTGTAGGTGTTCTGAATAACAGCCCAGAAATGCAAAGGATTCCACCTTCAGAATGACTCCAGCCTCTGCTCTTGTTACTGCCCTGTGTGAAAGACCCAGAGCAGAAACTGTCTAGCTGGGGCCAGTCCACACTCCAAACTGTGAAAGATGATACTAATAATAAGTAATAGTTATTTTATGCCACTAATATAAATATATACACATACACATACATAAACTTACACATACGCATATATTCCTGGTTTCATTCAGGAGCTTGGGACTTGGTATGGCAACAGCAGAAAAAGGTTATGTCTCAAGCATCTGTTAGATTCCAGCAAACACAATTCCCAATGTGTTTCCTAGTACACAAAAGCATAAAATCTGAGGGCTGGAATGAATCTCAAAGGTCTATTGACCTACATGTTCACCCTTCAATCCCATCTACCCCTCCTTAGTCAGGACTCAGAAGGGATCACTTTTTACATGTGAGTTGAGAAATCAAAATCAGAAAGGCAGGTGTTCTGAACAATAAGCCTAGGTTGGCAATTTTCTGCATGTTTCTCTCATTGTTAATAAAACATAGTAAAACAGCAGCTTTTGGAATATTTTTTTCATTCACGTTTTCTTCTACAACTGTCAGCTTATTTAAAGACATACTCACCAAAAGGTACATGAATGTGAGACTATATGGCTAAAAGAGGCTTGACTCCAGCCAGGAACAAGCAGGGAGTGCCCTTCTTTCCACCTGCTTCCTCCCTGGCAGCAGGACAGAGCTGTGAAAACTTCTGGTCATCAACAACAACAGAACTTTCTCTTTAATCTCCACATTTTCTGTGAGCAGGCGTGTCCATCACTCTGTATCATCTGGAGATTTAATTTTGCTACTCTATTCCAAGAGCAAGGCACAGAAAGCTAAAGACCTCACTCCTCAAATGCATAAATTCTTAGATATAAAAAGAGAGCAGTTAGGTTATTCATTTCTAAACTCACAGACAAATTAAGTTGGAAACAGCACTTCCACTTGAAGGCAACAAAGTGCTAAGAGAGTGAAGAATTTCAAAGTCAGAAACCAAGCAAGTCTAAAGGACCAGGGATTTGAGACCTGTATTGGGACACTTCTCATATCTACTCCAGAGAGAAAGAGGCTAAGAAGCTGAAGTCCTGAGCTGCAACTTTGAAAGGCTCATGGATAAAACGAAAAGTATTAAAATCCAGGCTTCTTTAGGCCCTAGTGACTACCCCTCCCCACACCACCATTATACATTGGGTTTGAACTTCAAAGAGTTACACTCTGGATATGGATAAGCTGGAGGGCTGATACACATTTAATGCCTAAAATTATATTAAAATGATCTCAAAGCTCAAGGGGAACTTGAAGAAGCAATATGAACTGCTTCTAAGAGAAAAAAAATTATTTAAGCCCCAAATTATTTGCAAATATGGTAAAATTTTGTGCACATGATAAAAAGTAGTCTGTTAAAGAAAGGAACAAGAGTTATAGCTAATATTAAACAAGGCAATAAAAATAAAATCATAAAAACAAATACATTTAACCAAAATAAGTCAGAAAAAAAGAATAGATAAGACAAATATAATACAAATAACTATGATTAATTCATACTTAACCTTATCGATAATCGCATTAAATGTAAATGGTCTACACACTATAATTAAAAGGCAGAGGTTATCAGATTGAAAAAGCAAGACCAACTATATATTGCCAATAGAAAACCCACTTTAAATATGAAATCAACAATAGATTAAGAATACATGGATAAAAATACATATCATACTAATATTAGAAGAAATCTGCAGAGACATAAATATCAAATAAAGCAGATTTCAGAGGAAAAATATATTATCAGGGTTAAGGAAGATCATTTCATAATGATAAGGGGTTTATTCACCACATGGAAATTCCCATTGTGAGCACACCTAATAACAGAGTGCTTAAAATACATAAAGTGAAAACTGGTAGGACAACAAGGAGAAAAAATATACAATTGTAGCAGAGATTTGTATACCACTCCTTCAAAAACAGAGATCCTTAAAAAATTCTCAAAATATTTGGAATTATATAACACATTTCTAAGTAGCTCATAGATCAAAAAAAAAAATCGAAAGGAAAATTTTAAAGTATTTAAATAAATAAAAGTAAAAGTGCATCATATCAGCATTGATAATAAGATCATTAAATCAGCACTATAAGAAAATTTACAGAACTAAGTTCTTATGTTGGAAAAGAAGAAAAGTAGCAACCCAATGGGCTCAGCTGCTACCTTAAGAAACTAGAAAAAGAAGAGTAACTTGAAACTAAAATAAGCAAAAGGAAGAAAATAATAAAGAACTAAGTGACTATAATAAAATAGAAAAATAGAATAACAATTGGAAAAGAGCAATGAAACCAAAAACTGATAGTTTGAGATTAATAAAATTGATAAAATTTGTAGCCAGACTGATCAGAGCATAACAAATGAGAGAACACACAAATTACCAATACCAAGAGAGGTAATATTACCACAAATTCTACTAAAAAGATAAAGAAATACTACAAACAACTTTATGCCAATACATTTGACACTTAGATGAAAAACATAAATTTCTTGAAAGATACAAATTACCAAAGCTCACTCAAGAAGAATAGATTGCTTAAATATACCTAAATATTTCATAGAATTCGAAATTATAGTTTAAAACCTTTTCACCAAAAATACCTAAATAATAAAATGGCTTCACTGGTGAATTCTACCAAAACATTTAAGAAAAAATAATACAAATTCTAAAGAAACTTTTCCAAAATATTAAAAAAGGAAGTTCTCTCAGTTCATTTTATTGAGTCACTATTATCCAAAACAAAAATCAGACAAAGACATCACAAGAAAATTAAACTACAATTTAATATCCTTCATGGACATAGATTCAAATATTCTAAACAAACTTTTAGCAAATTGAATCCAACAATACAGTAAATCATACATTATGACCAAGTGGAATTTATTCCTACTATTACAGAACTGGCTTGACATTTAAAAATCAATTCATGTAATTTATGATATTATCAAAATAAAAAATTAAAACTATATGATCATCTAAACAAATACCAAACAATAAAAATAAAAATATTTGATGAAATTTATTATTCATTTCTGATATGAACTCAGAAAATAGGGTTACAAGAGAATATCTTTTACCTGATGAAGGACATACACGAAAATCCTACATTATATTTATGATGAAAGTCAGAATACTTTTCCCCTAAGATTGATAACAGGACAGGAATGTCTGCAATCACTGCTCCATTCAACATTATGCTTAAAGTTTTAGCCAGTGAAATCAGACAAGAAAAAGAGATAAAAGTTAACCAGATTTTTTTTAAAATACAATTTCATTTATTCATACATGACATAATCATCTATGTAGAAAAACTGACAGTTTACAGAAAAACTAAGAGAACCAATGAGTTAGCAAGATATGCAAGATCATATATATATATGTATATATATGTGTGTGTGTGTGTGTGTATATATATATATATATATATATATATATATATCCTTACATACTAGCAATAGAAAATAAGAAATTTAAATTTTAAAAAATCATTTAAAATAGCATCAAAAATATAAAATATTTGAAAATAAATCCGATAAAATATGCCAAAGACAGGTATTCTGCACACTAGAAAACATTATTGACAAAAATTGAAGAATACATTAAATTGAGAGATGTATCTTGTTCATGGTTTGGAAGACTGAATATTGTCAAAGTATCAATTCATCCCAAAGTGATCCATAGATTTTTGGATCCCAATTCAATGCAATCCTGAACAAAATCCCAGATGGCTGGTTTGTAGAAATTTAGAAACTCATTTTAAAATTCATATGGACATGAAAATGGCCTAGAATAGCTAAAACATTTGTAAAAAGAACAAAGTTTAAAGATTAACACAATGTAATTTCAAGACAATACAAAGCTATACATTAACCAAACAGCAAGATTGTTGTAACAAGATCAATGGAACAAATAGAGAATCCAGAAATAAACCCACACATATACAAGTATAAAAAACTTATTTTTGTAAATGCATAAAACAGTGTATAGTAAAAAGAAGAGCATTTTCAACTAATGATGCTAGAACAATGTAGTATCCACATGCAAAAAAAATAAATATAAAATTTTATCTTCACATTATATGCAAAGAATTAACACAAAACAGATCATTACCCAAGTGTAACACAAAACTATAAAACTTTTGGAAGAAAACATAGAAAAAAATCTGCATGACTTAGGTCACAGACTTCCTACATCCAACACTAAAAGCACAATCCATAAAAAAAGACTGAGGGAATAGAATTTGGGAAGATGGCAAAGTAGAAAGCACCAGGAATCTGTTTCCCCACCTGGACTACAGTTATATTATACTTGCAGAGTCTTTCTGTTGCAGCTATGTATTATATTTTGGAATTTTGACATCTATTGAAAGCTTGCTACTTCCAAGGAGAGACTTGGACAGTAAATAGTGGTCAATTTCAGTCAATTTCTTTTCTTAGCACAGTAACAGCTAACTATCCCTCACCCACGTGGCAGACTCCTGTGCAAGTATACTTGAAGCAGCTACACACAAGCTGTAGGAGCCAGGGTAGGCAAAAGGATCATTCTCCAAATATTGGAACTCTTTGCTCTAATCACTGATCACAGAGATGTAGAAAAAGAAGGTGGCAACCATTGTCGTTACACCTCCCCCATTATTGTCTTTTCCCTTCAGGCTAAAGTGATTTCTGGGGGATTTAGCATGCCAGTGCTCCCTTTCTTCCTACCATTTTTTTGTTGTTGTTTTGTTTATTTTTCCCCATTGTGGAGCCACTGGGACAAATTAATTGCATATATGTGGTACATTTCCAAGGAAAGGGTCAAAAAAGACCTGAGATGACATTAAGTTTATACCTCGGGATAATCGGAGGCTTATAGCAAACAAACAAAAACAAATAAATAAATAATAATAATAATAATAAAACAGCAAAACCTAGAGAAAGAGGATTTCTGATTTCCAAACTTATCATGTTATTAGATTCAAATGTCCAGTGTTCAACAAAAAAAATTATAAGATATACAAAGAAACAGAAAATTTGGCCCATTTAAAGGAAAAAGAAATAAATAAATTATCCTGGAAAAAGGAAGGTATAATGGCACATAAACTAGACAAAGAAGCTTTCTTAAAAATGCTCAAAGAATTAAAGAAAGATGTGGAGAAAATCAATAAAATGATATGTATGCAAAATAGAAATATCAATGAAGAGATAAACCCTAAGAAGAAAAGAAATTATGAAGATGAAGAATGCAATGACAGAAGTAAAAAAGTCAACTAGATAAACTCAATACAGATTTGAGCAGACAGAAAAAAAAATAATCAATGAACTTCAAGATAGGATAGTGGAAGCTATCAAAGCTGGGGAACAGAAAAATATTAATTAAAGGAAAGTGACAGGGCCTTGGAGACCTACGAGATACCATCAAGCAGAACAACATATGCATTGTAGGAGTCCCAGAAGAAAGAAAGAGAATATTTAGGATATGATGACTAAAAACTTCCCAAATTTGATGAAAGACATGAATATAAACTTCCAAGAAGTTCAACTCTAATTAATTTTACACGAATATGCTCTTCAAAGTTGACTCAAATCTGACTGGTTTTCAAATGTGAAAATAAAATATAAAACTGCTCTTGGAGTTATTTCTAAACAGGACTTGTCTCTAATCCTAATGTGACAGAAATGCATATGATGATCAGTATTTAATTTTTTCATGTGGAAATTTCAAAGCGGAATACCACAAAGTGGAACATCACATTCTGCACAAAAATATTTTGTATGTCTTCAGATCTTGTAATCCTTGCAATTGTGTAAGCCGCAAAATTTGCAGCAATCAGATTCTGTTTCCCTGATGTTGGTGGTACGCACTTAGAGAAATGTCTTACAGGCAGGCAAAAATATGTGACATCCTCAGAGCATGAACAACCTCCAAGATGTTGCTGCCCTGGCTTGTGATCTTTTCCAGCATTATTTCAATCAACATCAGTCTGAAGTTTACATGACTGATCATGTGCTCAGAATTGTCCTTTTTGAACAGGATGTAAAAGTTCAGCACTGTAATGTTTAGAAGGCAGTGAAGAAATTTCTTATACCAAAACTTGGGCCTTTTGCACTCAGTTGGATAAGAAGTGAGCATCTGATCAACCAAGTCCATTGCTCTCATATTCTCATTATAATACACAATGACACATGGTTTCTTAGTTTTCTTTCCATTTCTGTTGTCTACTTCAATCACAGTAGCATTGTGAAATGATGACAACATTATCATCTCCTTCTTCTCACCTCATTTCCATGCCATTAAGTTCACCACAGAATCTGGCTACAGTCATCCCCTTCACAATCCCTTTTTTTCAGATCATTATGCACTGTTTTCTGTTCAAGCAAGTTGTCCCAACTGCATCAGTCTTGTTTTGGTGTAATTCTCTGAAAAGCAAGGTTAGGACTGTAATCTGCAAGTTGCCTAAGAGTAAACGCTGCAGCCACAAGCATCACTGACAAGTATTCTTGGGGCAAATGGGAAATGGATTAAACATTTCACCATAAAGAAACAAACACACACACACACACACACACACACACACACACACACACAAACAAAAAACAAAAAACAATAATGCAGGAAATGAAAGGGGAAAACTATAGAGCATACTCATAGAAAACAAATAGTACAATGACAGATGTAAGTTCTTTCTTATCAGTAATTATTTTAAATCTAAATGAACTAAGCTAATCAAAAAGCAGGATAGGCAGAATAGATAAAAATGTATGGACCTAGTTGCTGTCTACAAGAGAACCACTTAAGATCCAAAGACACAAACAGGGTGAAATTGAAAGAATGAAAAAAAGTCATCCCATGCAAATTGTTAACAAAAAAGAGAACAGAAGTGGCTATACTAATATCAAGAAAAATAGACTGTAAATCAAGAGGTTCCCTGGTGGTATAATGGCTAAGCTTCAGCGCTCTCACTGCCACAGCCTGAGTTTGATCCTTGCTCAGGGAACCAACCAAAACAAACAAACAAACAAACAAACAAACAAAACAAAACAAAAATAGACTGTAAATCAAAAAAGATTATGAGGGCCAACAAAGGACATTATATATGTTCAATAAAAGTTTCAGTACAGCAAAATGATATTACAATTATAAACATTTACATACCCAATAACAGTCCATAAAAAATATGAAATAAAAACTGACAGAATTGAGGAAAGAAAAAGACATTTCTGTAACAATAGATGGATACTACAACACCCCTCTTCTAGTAATGAATAGAACAACCAGTGAGAAGATAAGTAAGGAAATAGAGGGCATAAATAACACAAAAAAGCAGCTAGACTTAACAGATATATAGAGAACACTTTACTCAACAATAGCATACACATTTTTTTTCAGGTGCACATGGAAATAGACTACGTATTATACCACAAAATAAGCCTCAACACATTTAAAAGATAGATACCATACAAAGTATCTTCTCTGATCACAACAGGATAAAGTTAGAAATCAATCCAAAAGTAAAACTTGAAAATTCACAAAATTGTGTAAATTAAACAATACATTTTTAAACAACCAATAAATCAAAACAGAAAGTATAAGAGAAATAAGGAAATGCTTAGAGACAAAAGAAAATAAAATCACAACATATCAAAACATGTGGGACACCATAAAAGCAGTGCTAAGAAAAAATATATAGCCATAAATGCTTACATTAAAATAGTTGAAATATCTCAAATTAACAACACAATGTTATAACTTAAAGACATAGAAAAAGACAGATAAACAATACCCAAAGCTAACAGCAGGAATAAAATAATAAAGATTAGAGAGAAGATATACAAAATATAGAAGAGAGAAACAAGAAAGAAAAATCAATGAAACCAAAAATTGGTTCTTCAAATAGATCAACAAAATTAACAAACCTTTATAGCTATATGAACTAAGAAATAAAGAGAGCAGACTTAAAATACTAAAATAAAAAATGAAAGTGGGTACATTTCTAAAGATTCTATGAAGAAGAAAAAAAGGATTATAAGAGAATACTATAACAATTGTACACAAAAAAAATGGATAACCTAGATGAAATGAACAAGTTCCTGGTAACATAAAACCTACCAAGACTAAAATTATGATAAAATCTGAATAGACCTAAAATACAGAGATTGAATCAGTAATCAAAAATCTCCCAACAAAATCCTGGACCAGAAGTATTTGCTGGTGAAATCTATGAAATATTTTAAAAAGAATTAATACCAATTCTTCTCAAATGTTTACAAAAATTTGAAGAGGAAGGAAGAAACACTTTGTAATTCATTCAAGTAGGCCAGCGTAAATACCCCTGATACCAAATCCAGACAAAAATAATACAAGAAAAATAAAACTTATACACCATTATTCTTTATGAATATTGATATAGAAATTGTTAACAAAATACAAGCAACAGAATTCAGCAGCACATTGAAAAGATTACAAACAATAACCAAGTAGGATTTAGTAATGCAAAGATGTTTCAACATATAAAAATAAATCAATGTAATATGTCACTTTAACAAAATGAAGGAAAAAAATCATATGATTACCTCAACTGATGAAAAACAAAAAACATTTCAAAAAAATTTAATACACTTTCATGATAAAAACTCTCATCAAAACAGAAATAAAAGGATGTTACTTCAACATAATAGAAATAATATATGAGAAACCCACAGCAAACTTTATACTCAATGGTGAAAGATTGAAAACTTTTTGTCTAAGATCAGGAATAGGGCAAGGGAGCTCACATTCACCACTTCTATTTAACTGGACATTATAGGCAGAATAATTAAGACTAGAAGTCTTAATATTGTGAAAATGTCTATACAACCCAAAGCAACTGACAGATGCAATGCAATCCCTACCAAAAATCTCAATGGTGTTTAAAAAAATGAAAATGGAAAAAACAATCTTAAAATTCATGTGGAACCACAAAGGACTCTGAATAACCAAGACATCTTGAGAAAAAGAACAAATATTACAATATTATAAAAATTTAAACAATATGATACTGGTATAAAGGTAGGCACATAGACCACCAGAATAAAATAGATAGCCCAAAAATAAACCCATGCATGCATGGTCAACTAATCTTCAATAAATGAACTAAGAATACAAAATAGGTCAAGGATATTCTTTTCAACAAATAGTGCTGCTAAAACTGGATCTCCACATGCAAAAGAATGAAGTAGCAACCTTACCTAAAAACATACACAAGAATTAACTCAAAATAGACCCAGCATCTAAATGT
This sequence comes from Lyroderma lyra, assembly GCA_004026885.1. Taxonomy (NCBI): domain Eukaryota; kingdom Metazoa; phylum Chordata; class Mammalia; order Chiroptera; family Megadermatidae; genus Lyroderma; species Lyroderma lyra. Next base: position 53,182 of record PVJL010003045.1, read on the forward strand.
AAGACTTCAAACAATAACTTAGGTGAAAATATAGAACAAATGCTTGGTGATTGTTGTACAACAGTGTGAATGTATTTAACAGCATTGGATTTGGAAATCTCTTGGCTATTACACCAAAGGCACAGGTAACAAAAAAAAAATAGATAAAGTACACTTCATGTACATTTTTAAATTGTGTATATCAAATACAATATCCATAGAGTAAGGCAGCAACCCACAGAATAGACGAAATAATTGTCAGTCACATATCTGATAAGGGATTACTATCCAGAATATATTCTTTATTGAGTGTTATATTCCTAACACTCAACAACAACAACAACAAAATTCAAAAATAGGGTCCACTTTAGCTCAAGCAGTTACTTCATCATTGTAAAATAAATATAGGCAAAGAATTTGAGTAGACATTTATCCAAAGACATGCAAGTGGCCAACAAACACATAAAAAGTTGTTTAACATTGCTATTCATTAGTGAAATGCAAATCAAAACTACAATGAGATACCACTGAACCTTGAGGACATTATACTAAGTGAAGCAAGCCAGTCACAAAAAAGATAAATGCTTTGTGATTGCACTTAAATGAGGGACATATATTAGTCAAAATCATAAAAACAGAAATTGTAATAGTGGTTAACACGAAGGAGAAGAAAGTGGAGAGTTATTGCTTAAAAGATATAGAATTTCAATTTTACAAGATTAAAAGAATTATAGATATGAGTAGTGGTGATTGTTGTACAACAGTGTGAATGTATTTAATAGCACTGAACTTTACACTTAAAAATGGTTGAGGGGGTTCAATCCCTGCTCAGAGAACCAACAACAACAACAAAAAAAGACAAAAAATGGTTGAGATGTTAAATACTATATTCTGTGTACTTTACATAATAAAAAGAAAAAAAAATAGCATGTGTATGTGATTGAATGTTAATTTACAATAAAAAATGAAGTACTAATACATGCTACAACATGAGTGAATCTTGAAATCATGCTTAGTAAAAGAAGTCAGCAACAAAAGGCCTCATATTATTATGACATTTCTGTGTAATGTTCAGAATAGTAAAATCTATAGAGATAGACAGTAGATTAGTGATTTCCAGAGGCTGTGGAGGTTGGGAGAAATGGGGAGTGATTGCTAATGGGTATGAAGCTTGTTTTTAAAGTTACAATATTCTAAAAGGAAATAAATTAGACATACATACAACTATATGTATAAATATCAAAAATCATTATTATCACTGAAATAAGCTAGACCAAAAAATAGTGTATACTATATAATTCTATTTATATAAAATACTAGAAATCACAAACTAATTTACAGTGAAAGAAAGCAGATTCTATTTACTTGAGGATGAGAGGCAAGGAGGAAGGTTTACAAAGAGGCATATGAAAATTCCGTGTTTTTGTGGATATGTTTGTGTTGATTGTGGTGATGGTTTCACAAAAAGTATGAATATTTCAAAAATTATCGAATTGTATACTTTATAAGTGTTTATTTTGTGTCGCTTAAACTTCAATAAAGGTCTTTAAATTTTATAAGATATAATTTTCCTATCCAAAAATAAGGTATGCAAGGTCTGTCTGGAAAGTATCCAGCCATGTAATATGAAAAAGAGAGGCATTTATTAAAGATACTGCATCAAAATCTCAATCACAGTAGTTTCTGGAATCCCCAGCTTCTAGTTCTCCTATTGTCAACCGCTGATCTATGTTGATTGCAGCCCGTACATGTTCCACATTCTCAGGTGTTCTGCTTGCTGCACATCTTCCAGAATGCAGTCCACTTTCAACAGATTCTTGACCATCTTTTAAAAAGCATTTGTGCCACACTTTTATATGTGCAGCACTCTATATCATCCCAGAAACCTTATGAATCATCCTAATAGATTGCACAGAGGAATGTTCAAGCTTAACACAAAATTTTATGTAGATTTGTTGCTCTACTCAAGATTTTAAATGCAAAGGCTACTCTGTACACATTTTCACTCAACTGACGCCTAGCGCCCCATTTGAATGAACACTGAAGGCTCATTGTTCACGCATGCACATTCCAGTCCACTCTACTTGCCTGCCAGGTTACGTTTTATGTTGGGTAAAATCATTCTCATTATTTTGACAATGGCTGGATTTCTTCTAGACAGACCTCATATTTTGCATTTGTTTGAATCTTATTTTTCAAAGTAACATCCTAAAGTATTTTTCATATAGTCCTGTATATTTCTTACAAGCTTCTTTTCTTTTTCTCAATTTTTTTTATTATTAGACATATTGGGGTGACATTTGTTAGCAAAAATTACATAGGTTTCAGGTATACAATTCTACAGTGCAGTGACAAAGTTCTTTTCTATATCAATTTTCTTTTATTCTTACAAATGAAATTTCCCTACTGCAGATTCTTATTGATTGTGGTTTCTTTATTTAAAAAACTTTTGATTTTTGCTATAACTTTAGAATTAAGAATATGGTGAAAATTTTTTCATTCTTAATTCTTTATTTTGACTCACTTCTTATTTGATTTGACTTTATACTGCCAAGTAATTTTTCTACAAAAGATTCTTGGGGAGTTTACTCCTTCATTTATGTCATGTTTAAAATAATCTGCCTGTTGCTTATTTTAGTAGATTGTGATATTGTTGGCAATTTTTTACTCTTCCTTTCCCAGCAGTATGATTATTTATTCCTTTCCATGTAACTTTGGAAGACTGTAAAAAGAAAAGAATAATTAGCAGCATTAAACAGATCACTTGATAGAATTATGGCAATTAAGAAGAAAAAGAAGATGGTAATTAAAAAGCAAATATATGAAGTCAGACAAGTAATTTCAAGAACTCATCCTAGAAAAAGTGCTACATACCTCATTGCTGAATATCACTAGGATCACCTTCAAAGCACTCTTCTTGGGAAGCTATGCACCAATGCCAGCACTTCATCCACCCTTCAAAGCAATTTTGGAACTCTTTCTGGAATGGCCATCAGAGCTATCACATGCCCAAAGTCTGACAAGTTTGTGAACTTGCCACCATGAGCTTACATTGTCAGCACTGTACAAACAACTCAGTAAGATGTCATAACTTTGACAAGTTGTTGTACAGTGCTGCCAACATAAGTGGACAGTAGCAAGTTCACAAACTTGTCAGATTTGGGTTTTGATGAGAACTTTGATGGCCATTCCAGAATAAGAGTTCCAAAATTGCTTTGAAGAATGGATGAGGCACTGCTGTAGCTGCATAGCTTCCCAAGGGGAGTACTTCGAAGGTGACCATACTGATATTCAGCAATGAGATATGTAGCACTTTTTCTAGGATGAGTTTGCAAAATTAATCATCTGACCTCATATATTTAATGTTTATTAAGTTCCAGATACTCTTTCATTCAACATTAAGTAACCATATCCATCTACCACTTATTGGGCCAAGACAGGCTTTACCAATAAGTTAATGTCTGAGCTCCGTCTTTATTGAAGGCCAGCCACTTGCCAGATAATAGAAGCAAGTTTGCATTGAAAGAAAACAGCTTTGCCCAGCTCAGGGCTCCAGGCACTGACAAGGAAGCAGTAAGCAGTCTGGCATATTTTGCAAACCATAAGCAGTTTTATTATATATAGTTAATTCACTTAATCCTCAAAACAGTATTATTACCCTTTTTTATTATGAGAATGCTTAACTTTAGATTTACCCTATTAACAAAATTTAAGTGTAAAATACAGCATTGTTAACTATAGGAACAATGTTGTACCATAAATCTCTAAAACTTATTCATCACACATGACTAAAATTTTATACGCTTTTTTCTTCCCAATAGTCCCCGGAAACCACCATTGTACTGTCTGCCTTTATGAGTTTGACTATGTTATTTTAGATACCTCATATAGAAATGGAATCATGTAGTATTTGTCCTCCTGTGATAGCTTATTTTACTTAGCATAATGTCTTCAAGATTAATCCATGTTGTTGTATATGGCAGGATTTTCTTCTTCTTAAGGCTAAATAATATTTCACTGCATGTATATACCACATTTTCTTTACCTACTCATCCACAGATGGACATTTAGATTGTTTCTACATCTTGGCTGTTGTAAATAATGTTGCAGTGTACATAGGAATGCAAATATCTCTTTAAGATTATGTCTTTAATTTTGGAGGAGGGGAGGTAAATACTCAGAAATAGGATTACACTATTTTTAATTTTTTGAGGAATCTCCCTACTCTGTTTCATAATGGCTATACCATAATGGCTTACATTTGCACACAAGTTTTCCAATTTTTTCACATCTTCACCAACACTTACCTTTTGTTTTGTTTTATTTCTATGATAGCCATTGTAACAGGTGTGAGGCAATACCTTTTGATAGTTTTGATTCTCATTTCCCTGATAATTAGTGGTGTTGAGCACCTTTTCATATATCTATTGACCATATATATGTCTTCTTTGGATAAATGTCTACTCAAGTCCTTTGCCCATTTTTAAATCAGATTATTTGTTTTCATGCTATTAAGTGGTAAGAATCCTTATATTAATATATGTTGGATATTAACCCCTTATGAGATAAAAATTTTGCAAATATTTTCTCCTATTTGATAGGTTGCATTTTCACTCTGTTTGTTGTCTCCCTTGCCATTTTAGCTTTTGAATTAGATGTAGTCCCACTTGTCTACTTTTGGTTTTGTTATCTGTGCTTTTGGGGTTATATTCAAGAAGTTGTTGCCAAGATCATGTTATAAAGCTTTTCTCATGTGTTTTATTCTAGTTTTACAGTTTTGAGTTTTACATTTAAGTCTCTAATTCATTTTGCGTTAATTTCTGTGTGGTGTAATATAAGGGTGCAATTTTATACTTTTGCATATGGATATCTAGTTTTCCCAACACTATTTGTTGAAAAGAATATCCTTTACCTATTTTGTATTCTTAGTTCTTTTATTGAAGATTAGTCGACCATGCATGCATGGGTTTATTTTGGGGCTATTTATTTTATTCTGGTGGTCTATGTGCCTACCTTTATACCAGTATCATATTGTTTAAATTTTTATAATATTGTAATATATTTTAAAATTAAGTGTGGTGCTTCCAGCTTTCTTCTTTTTCTCAAGATTGTCTTGGTTATTCAGAGTCCTTTGTGGTTCCACATGAATTTTAAGATTGTTTTTTCTATTTCCATTTTTTAAATGCCATTGAGATTTTTGATAGGGATGCATTGAATCTGTCAGTTACTTTGGGTAGTATAGACATTTTAACAATATTAAGACTTCCAGTCCATGAACACAGGGTGTCTTTCGATCTATTTGTATCCTAAGAATTTTATTATTTTTGATGCTCTTATAAATGGGATTGCTTTCTTGATTTCCTTTTCAGATAGTTCATTGTTGATATACAGAAATGCAATTGTTTTTTGTGCATTGATTTTAAGTTCTGCAACTTTTACACCTATTTGCTCTAAGTGTGTGTGTGTGTGTGTGTGTGTGTGTGTGTGAAGTTTTTAGAATTGTCTATATATTAGATCATATAACCTACCAGCAGAAATAATTTTACATCTTTATTTTCTATTTTAATGCCTTTTATTTATTTTCCTGCCTAATTGCTCTAGCTATAATGTCCAGTACTATGTTGAACAGAAGTGGTGAAAGTGGACATCTTAGCCTTATTCTTGACCTTAGAAGAAAAACCTCTCAATCTTTCACCATTGAATATTACATTAGCTATGTGCTCTTTATATTTGAACTGTATTATGTTGCAATAATTACCTCTATTTTTAGTTTATTGCAAGTTCTTATCATGAGAGTGTCTAAATTTTGTCAAATGCTTTCTCTGTACTGGAATGATCATAACATTTTTATCCTTTGTTAATTTGTGTATCACATTAACTGATTTTTGTATGTTAAACCATCCTTGAATTCCTAAGACAAATTCCACTTGGTCCTGATGTATAATCCTTTTAATATGTTGTTGAATGTGATTTGCTAGTATTTTGTTGAAGATTTTTGCCACAATGTTTATGAAGGATATTGAACTGTAGGTGTTTTCGTTTTATTTTGTTGTGTTTGTTGTTGTTGTTTTTCCTTGTAGTATCTGTCTGGCATTGTATTAAGTGTAATCATGGCCTCATAAAATAAGTTTCAAAGTGTTCCTTTATCTTCGATGTTTTAGAAAGAATGTGAGAAGGATTGGTTTTAAACATCTTTTACAAATGTTTGGTATAATTCACCAGTGAAGCCATCTGGTTCTGGACTTTTCTTTATCAGGAGGTTTTGGTTACTGATCAATCTTTTTACTAGTTACAGTCTGTTCTGATATTTCTATTTTTTCATAATTCAGGTTTAGTAGATTGTATGTTCCAGAAACTTATCAGTTTCCTCTAGGTTATTTAGTTTTTTAGTATGATTGTTCATAGTGATCTCTTATGACACTTTTTATTTCTGTGGCATCAATCGTACCATCTCTTCTTTAATTTCTGATATTTATTTTAGTCTTCTCTCTTTTTTCTGAGTCTAAGAAAGTTATTTGTTCAATTTTGTTCATTAATCTTTTCAAAAACCAAGTCTTACTTTCATGATATTCTTTGTATTTTTTTATTCTCTATTTTGTTTATCTACTCTAATTTTTATTATTTTCTTCCCTCTGTTGACTTTGAAGAAAGTTTTTGTTTGTTTGTTTGTTTGTTTGTTTGTTTGTAGTTCCTTGAGGTGTAAAATTAGGTTTCTCATTTGATATCTTTCTTCTTTTTTAATGTAAGTGTTCATCACTATAGTTCTGCTTTTGATGCATTCCATAAATTTTGATGCATTGTGTTTTCAATTTTGTTTGTCTCTAGAAATATTCTAATTCCATTTCAATTTTTTTATGTATCAGTTGTTCAAGTATGTATTGTTTGATTTCTTTATATTTGTGAATTTTGCCATTTTCTTTCTGCTATTATTTCTAGTTTCATTCCATTGTGGTTGAAAAAGATACTAGGTATAATTTCAATATTCTTAAATGTATTCAAGCTTGTTTTGTGACCTAGCATGGGATCTATTTTTGAGAATGTTTCATGTGTTCTTCAGAAGAATCTGTATTCAGTGCTTTTGGATGAATTGTTCTGTATACATCTATTGGGAGTAATTTGGAATACAGTGTTTTTCAAGTCTGCTATTTCTTTACTGAATTTCCATCTGGATATTCTATTATTGAAGGTGGGATAGTAAAGTGTCCTACTATTATTGAATTGCTGGATATTTCTCTTTTTAGTTCTGTCAGTGTCGGTTTTATATACATCTTAGTGAATTGACCCTTTTATTATTATATATCTTCCTTTTTCTCTTGTGACAGCTTTTAAATTAAAGCCTATATTTCCAATATAAGTATAACCACCCCTCTTTCTTGGTTATATTTGCATAAAATATATTTTGTATCTTTTTATTTTCATCTTATTTGTGTCCTTAAATATCAAGTGAGTTTCTTGTAGACAGAATAGTGTTGTATCTTGGTTTTTTTTTTATCATTTAGTCACTCTTATGTCTTTTGATTAAAGAGTTTAATCCATCTACATTTAAAGTAATTATTAATAGAGAAGGACTTACTGCTAATTTTTTTAAAATAAACAACTTATTACAAAATAAGTTACACAATATGGCATACAAAACATCTTTGTTGTTGATAATGTAAGCCACAGGAATACATATTTAAAAATCTTGTTAATGGAGAAAAGTTCTTTTTTTTCATTTTTCTCATTTTCTTTCTTTTTTTTAGTTGTTAAACTTATTGGGGTGACATTGGTTAGCAAGAATTACATATGCTCCAGGTGTACAATTCTATAGTGCATCATCAACTTGTTGTATAATAAGTTTATTGCCAATTTTTTTAATTACATTTTAAGTGTCTTAGAGTTCTTTGGTCCTTCTCTTTCTTGCTGCTTTTCTTTGTGTTTTGATAATTTTGTAGTAATATGTTTTGATTATTTTTCTTTTGTATATCTTTTATATGTATTTTCTTGGTAGTTACAATGTGGTTTATATAAAACACCTTATAATTCTAATAGCCTATTTTAAGCTGATAACAACTTCAATTGTATACCATTTTACAATTCTACTTCTTGAACACATTTTATGTTACTGATGTCACTATTTAAATTTTTTATATTGGATATTTATTAACATTTTTATAATTACAGTTATTTTTAATACTTCCTGTAATTAAATAGTGATTTGCACAGAACCATTATAGTACTATAGTGTTCTATATTTGTCTATATATTTACCTTTAACAGTGAGTTTTATGCTTTCATATGTTTTCATGTTGCAGTTTAACATTATTTTATCTCAACTTGAACTCCCTTTAACACTCCTTGTGAGGCAGCTCTAGTGGTCATTAAACTCCCTCAGCTTTTGTTTGTCTGGGAAAAATCTTTATCTATAGTTCATATTTGAAGGACAGTTTTGCTAGTTATTATTTTCTTGGTTGGCAATTTCTTTCAACACTTTGGAAACATCACTCTACTTTTTTCTGGCCTGCAAGGTTCCTACTGAGAAATCTACTGATAGAGAAGGGGAGGGTTCCTCTATATATAACATACCACTTTTCTCTTGCTACTTTCAAATCCTCTTTTTGCCTGATCCTTAACAATTTGATTGTAATGTGTCTCAGAGTGAATTTATTTAGTCTCATCTTTTTTGAGATGCACTTGGATTTATGGATCTCGATGCCCATTTCCTTCCCCAGATTTGGGAGGTTCTGGCCATTATTTCTTTAAAACTTTTGGTATTTCTCCTGTGCGCTCTCTCTCTCTCTCTCTCTCTCACAAACACACACACACACACACACACACACACACACACACACACACATCTTCCTGGAACTCTTATAATAAATATGCACAGCCCCTTAAGCTTTATTCACTCTTTCTCATCTTTTTTTTTTTCTTGCTCCTATGACTGGATCATTTCAAATGGCTTGTCATCAAGTTCACTAATTTTTTTTTCTACTTGATCTAGTCTAGCATTGAACCCCTCTAGTGAATTTTTTTTAGGTAAATTATTGTATTTTTTTTAACTCCAAGATTTCTATTTGGTTCTTTTTATATTTTCTATGTCATTGTTGAGATTATAATTTTGTTCATGTATTTTTTTCCTGAATTGTTTGTGACACTTATTTTCAATTTTCTGTCAGCTAATTTATATATTTCCATTTCATTATGTCAGTTTCTGTGCTTTATCATGTTCTTTATTTGGAGAATGTTTCCTTGTTTCTTTATTTCCCTTAACTCCTGGTTTTGGTATTTGCTCATTTGGAAAAAAAAAAGTCACTTTTCCCAGTCTTCAAGAGAAGATCCTCACCAATCAGCCCGACCAGAGATTCTGGAGCCCTCTCAAGCCTCCTCTACATGCATCTTCTCTGGGCTAGTGTTTGTAAATTCCCAATTACAGGGACTTTCCAGTTTGCTTTTATTCCCCAGAAGTTAATAATCTCTTGCTCCCTCTGGTGTCAATCTGCTATACAATGGGTCTTCTGAAGCAATGGCCATCTCCAGCTTTTCTTTGTTGTCAATAGCCCAGAGACATCTATAACATGTCAAGTCCTATCTGCATTCTGAGACTGTCAAGAATAAAGCCAGTCTCAGACAGCCACCCGAAAAGTCTGAAGGTTAGCTATTCGTTTTAGTCTTCTCTTTCCTTCCCCAAAGGTAAACCAAGGGCTAGGAGCCTTGCCATGACTGAGCCAGGGCAGGGGCTCTCACAGGTAATTGCATACTAGTCTAAATATTTGCTTTTGTTCCTGGTGATCCTCAGGCATCTGAAGTAGACTGAGTCCCATAAGTGTTCCAAGACAGGCAAGACAGAAGTCAGACCCTGAGTCAACCTCAATAAGAATTGGAACATTAGACACATGATCCAACTCTTTCCTTCTCCAAGGAGGAACTGGGATTTGAAGTTTTTTTCCTGTTCCCTCTACACTGACCTGGTGAAAAGGGTTATGTAAGTGTTTGCATGCTAGTCCAAATCTCCATCTTTGTTCTCAGTTCTGTAAACCTGGAGCTCTTTCTGTCGGCACACATATTCAGGCAGGATAGAAACCAGTACATGGCAATGTCCCCAAAATTCAGAATACTGGACATACACTTCAGTCTTTTTCTTTCCTTCACAAGGAGAGCTGAGTGTTTCCTTCAAATTATATGGTGTTGAAGAGGGAGGGGAATTATGGTGAAAAGGTATCTCCAATTTTCCTACTGGCTCAGATGTGGTTATTTTCATGCTCACCATATTTTTGAGAACTGACTGCCACCTTCATTAAATTACTCAAGACAAATTACACTTACAAATGTATTTGATTTGTTCCCCCTTCTGCCATGAACCTTATCATTGAAAGCACCAGGTCCCATTTTTATCTACTATCAAAGTGAACTAATGCTGTGCACACTCTTGCATTCTTTATCTACGCTTAACAGAGGAGAAAATTCTGTTTTAAACAGGATGTGTACAGGATAATTTTGTTTCTAAACTGCAATAATAAGAAATTTTAGTGTAAATCAGACACTGTAAAATAATTTTACAATGTCTTGGAAAGAGCCCAAGACTGGGTTTTTAAATAGGTCCTCCCTGGTAAATAAGGCTGCCACCTTCTGCATGAACAATAAGTCTATTCCCTTGATAATTCTAAGAAATATCCACTGAAACGCATTTTAGTCTGATAAGAAAAGAGTGGAAATTTGTTCAAATCTTTGAATTGTTTTTAACTAATTGTGGGAAAGTTCTTTTTAAGAAGTGTCATTCATAACTTTTTCTTTCCCAGTACTTTATATCTTATTTTCTACTCTTCTCCAAACAGGCTAATAGACTTGTCATTCCTGCATGAGATTTACCTGTCTTAGCTGTCATGCTTCTGACACACTACAAGCTTTTTCACTTGTAAGGATATTATATACAACAGGTATATATTACTAATGGGGTATTTTACATGTCTATTGTTTTCTTTTTCAAAAACATCTAAAGATTCTGCCTTACCCATATGAATAAAGTTCAAACACTTCAGTCTGATTTTCAAAACCTTCTATAATCTGACTTCAAATCATTGTAATCAACACCAACAAACCATTAACACTTGGAATTCAAGTACTTTTCATTTACTTTATTCCCCTCCATTAAATTAAAATTAATTTGACTCCCAATGTGTGAGAGTGGCACGAAATACAACTTTAGTCTCTCAAGGACTCTATCTTACCCTCTTCTGTATCATCAGAGAACTTGAGGCTTTTAAGCAGTCCCAAAAAAGATCCCTTGGACATCTATCACAAAGTAGACAAGACCTGGAGTTTTTCAAACTACCACCACTGGGGTTATCATATCTATGCCATCCAAGACAGTCACCGAATGCTGTCCTCTCTCTCTATCCGAAACAAAGCTGACTTGCCCTATTCCTTAACACAGGCTAGCAGAGACTTTTTAATGCAAATATTGCCCCTTTATGCCTCCATTTTCCCAAAGCCACCTAATTCAAAGAGTTTCTTACTATATTTACCATGTTAAAGCCTAAGCATCCAGTCCTATTAGTTACAGGAAGACTGACCAATCTTCTTCTAGCCTAGCTGCTCCAAAGACATGTTTAGGGTTTATCCATAGGGAGCCATAATCACTGGAAGTTCATTCCAAGGTGAAGAGCCATCACAACTGTTGAGTCACTATCATTTTCAACTCCCAAACCATCAAAATTCATTCTATTCCCTTCTCAAATTAAGGGATTGGATTGCCTCTACACCTGAGATATAATGAAGGCAGATCCTAGAAACACAAAATATCCATTTATTCTTGATAGATGACTTGCCAATAAGTCATGTCACAGAAGAAAGATAAAAGACTCTCAGATGTTTCCCCTTTTCAAAACTGTATAAAAAATCTAAACCATTGCAGTAAGCCAAGAAAAAATGAAATACATGAGAATTTGAAAAGAAGAAATAAAGCCATCTTTGATGATGGAAAGAGAACCGACTGTGAGTGATGAACACATAACACAACATATAGATGATGTATTATAGAATTGTACATCTGGAAACTATGTAATTTTTACTAACCAATGTCACCCCAATAAATTTAACAATAAAAACAAGCCATCTTTATTCACAGAGGACATAAGTATCTATGAAAAAAATCCCAAATAATCTACCAAAAAAAATTGTACAAGTATAAGTATTGCAAAACCATAGATATTATTAATTTTTCAAAGCAACTACATTTCTATAAACTAGCAACAATTAGAAATTGAAATTTATAACATAGTAATTTATAATAGGATCAGAAAATATTAAATAATTTAAGGATAAATCTAACAAAATATGCAAAACATTTACATGCTGAAAAATAAAAAATGCTGATGAGAGAAATCAAAGAAGACAAATAAATAGAGAGATATGTTCATGAACTGGCTCAATATTGATAGAATGTCAACTCTCCCTAAATTGATTTATAGGTTTAATACAATCTCAATAAAATTGACCAACTAGATGCTACAATTTATACGGAAAAAGTAAAAAATCTGCAGTAGCCAATACAAAGCTAAAGGACTCATACTACTTATTTTCAACATGTATTACCATTCTGCAGTATTTAAGACAGTGTGGTATTGGTTCATTAGAGATTATTTGAATACAATGGAAAGTCCAGAAGTAGACCCACACACCTAAAGTCAATTGATTTTCTTTGACAAAGGTGCCAATATAACTAAATGGGAAGAAGATCGTTTTTTCAACAAATACTATTGGGACAATTGAACATCCATATATAAAAACAGTGAACCTCATCCATATGCAAATATTAACTCAAAATAGATCATAGAACTACAGTAAAAGCTAAAATTATAAAATTTCCAGAAGAAAAAGAGGAAAAAAGATCTGTGAACTTTGGTTAGGCCAAGATTTCTTAGACAGAACACAAAAATTCAAAGTATAAAATCCTAATAAATTGGACATTGTCAAAATTAAAAATGTATATTCTTTAAAAGACACCATTAAGAAATAAAAAGGCAAACCACAGACTCGACTCAGAGAAAATATGTGCAATAAAAGATGATACATGGATGGCAAATAAACACATGAAAAAGACTCATCAGAGAAATACAAATTATATCACAAAAAGATACCACCACATACCCAATAGAAAAGGTAAAATTAAAAAACACCATAACAATTGTTCATGAGGATTTGAATCAGCTGGAGCTATTCTTCATTTGTGTCAAGAATGTACAATGAGGCAAACATGTTAGAGAATAGTTTGGCAGTTTTTTAAAATGTTAAAAATATATACTTACCATACAATCCATAAAATTTCATGGTTAGTATTTATCCATGAGAGAGTAAAAACCTATATTCTCATAATGATTACAAATGTTTATAGCAAGCCTCTTCATGACAGTCAAAGATTCAAATAACTACAATGCCTATCAACTAAAAAGTAGATTAACAAATTGTGGTATACCTATACAACAGGATACAAACTACTCAGCAATAAAATGAAAAGAACAACGGACACATGAAACAGCGCAGTTGAATCTTAAAACCATTATGCTGAACAAAGAAGCCAGACATAAAAGAGGAAATTTAGCATAATTCTGCATATATAAAATCCTAGAAAAAAATTTAGTCTACGTGACATAAAGCAAGATCAATGGTGGCCTAGGCCCAACGTTGATGAGGATGATGATTGTGAAGGGGCTCAATGAATCTTTTGAAGTAATGAAAACATTGCTAGGTGACATAATGTGGATACATACTTATATGCTTGTCAAAACTCATCAAATTGTAAATTTAAAGTAGATGCACTAGTGGTATGTAAATTTATATCTCAATAAAATGTAAAACAATCTAACCTCAACAATTCTTGCTTGAAATTTGCCATCCAATCATGAACTTCATTTGGAATATTAAGGGGACAAACATCATAAATTTTTCCCCTTCAAATAATTTTGAAAAAGAACATTATAAAGAAAATTGCCCACTATATATCAAGAGTTACTATAAAGGAACACTAATTAGAACCACATGATAATGGTACAAAAAAAGACAAATGGATTAATGGGATAAATAGAAACTTAAAAACCATCCAAACAAAGAAATTTACATATTAAAAGTGCTGTATTAAAAACTAAGAATGACAAAAGGGTGAACTATTCCAGGAAATGATGCCAGAACAATTAGTTTCTGATATAGAGAAAATTAAACATTCACGCTGAGATAGCAGATAGACAACTTGATATATAAATTTGGATTTCAGATAAGAAATCCAGATTAAACATATATTTAATTCTATGCCTATGTATTATATTTAAAACCATGGAATTTAAATGGTGTAGTATGGAGTAGTAGAAATTGCTACTAGAAAGCCTTGGGTAAAACTAAAGAAGTAAACAACAGAGTTCAACTCTCTCTAATGGAAATTTCATGCTTCAAAGCTTCATACTGGACTGGGAAATGGTGTAAAGCCCAGAGTTCTTATCCATAAGAATGGGTAGTCCCCATAACTGGTTGCAGTGAATCCAACAGAGGACAAACCACATAGTTTCAAATGAGCTCTCTCTTCTTTACTCTGTGCATTTGTAGGCCTTGAGACTCCACAATTAAAAATGAACATTAAACACTCACCTGTCACACATTTGCTCACAAGGAAAATAGTAGATTTAGGAATGTTGGAATCGAAATTATGGGGAAAAAAATGACAATTTATCAAAATGCATAATATGTCTGAACAGAGATACCTGAACCTGAACAAGACAAAAGAAATGTCATGGAATTGTGCCAACATGCTAGACAACGGGGGAAAAAAAGAAAAGGATGGGGAATGAAGATGTGATTAACCCAGGAAGAAAATGGAATCCAAGGAACAAAATAGAATTCCCTATAACAATGCTACAACTAATTTACTCAACAAATATTTAAGAAGCACTTGCTTCATGTTAGTTCTATGGTGAACAAAAAACAAAGCATGGATTCTGGAGCTGTCGTCACTTTCTGGATAATGGCTTCTGATCTACAAAATATTTTAATTTTATAATATGTATGTATTTATGTATTTTTTCCTTTTTGCTTGTGCTTTTCATGTTATACCTAAAAAACTATTGCTTATTTACACTTATGTTGCCTTCTAAGAGTTTTAGCTCTTATACTTTGGTCCATTTCTGGGGGGCGGCAGTAGTTCCCTGTCTGGGAATCAAACCCAGGCAGCAGCATTGAGAGCACTGAGGCCTACCCACTACACCACCAGGGAACTGCCATGGTCCATTTTTAAGTTAAATTTTATATATGGTGTGAGCTAAGTGTCCAACCTCATTCTTTTACATGGATAGCCTCTTGTCCCAGCACCACTTGTTGAAAAGACTATTCTCTTTTCATTGAATGGTCTTGGCATTCTTGTCAAAAATTAATTGACAATAGATGTAAGGGTTTTTTCTGGACTAAAAATTCTATTCTATTGACTATAGGTCTATTTTTATGCCAGTACCAAACTGTAGCCTTATATACAGTAAGTTTTGAAGTCAGGAAATGTAATTCTTCTAACTTTGTTATTCTTTTTCAAGGTTGTTTTGGCTATCTGGAAATCTTTGCATTTCCATATGAATTTTAAAATCAAGCTGTCCATTTCTGTAAGAAAGACATTGGAATTCTGATAGATTGCATTGAATCTGTAGATAAACTTGGGCAATACTGGATAGAAATGTGTCATAAAAATATAAGTCTTCCCCAAAGATACAAATGTATTATAATTTCAATTTGAATTCTAATTATTTTTTAACTGGGCAAAGCAATGTCCAGTGTTAGCCAAATACAAGCTTGAAAAGCACTCATGCAATAAGACTTGATGTCTTGTTTTGCTTCTTATGATGAGCAGTGGTGAACAAGTTATCTGTTATCTAATGTATACTATTATATTATATAATGTTGAATGTCGTACATATTACATAATTAATAATTTAAGGTGCAATACATTTTTAAAAGGAAGAGAGAAGTTCCAAGGGATGCCATAAAAAGGAATGAATTATGGTCCCTGGTTTGACATCTGGCTTAGAATTAGACTTGATGATCTTACTTAAACAGAGGAAAAGAAAATTTGAAGGGAAGTGACAGGATGGGGAGAGGGGGCAGCAGGGAGCAGCCCAGGGTAACCTCACCACCTCCATAGATGCATGAATTTCCCAGGGGCCAAACGAACATCATACACAGTGGCCAAGCCTCAGCCATCTTGTTAGTGCAACACGAAGAAAGCAGACTTGCATGTGAGGTCACCTTGGTACAGAGACTGTGAGTTTACTTCTGAGGGCAAGAGTTGAAAGGAGACGTGGATGTGGATGAATTCCACCTCAATCCATCTCCCACTCAGGAAAGGAGGCAGTGTGACAGCCCCATAGTGCCCTCTAAGGCACTCACATGTGGCCCATGAGATAGCCAGACCCTGTCACATAGGGGCTTTTAAGCCAGTAAATGATTTCCAGAAAAGCACCAGAGAGAGAAGTGCAGTGACCAAGTAAATGGAAAGACATTTGTCCTTTTCCTGCGCCTTCCTCCACACCTCCAACCTCACCAGCACACATACCACAGGAGCTGGCCTTAAAGAGGGAGAGGAAAGGGGCTATCTGTAAGACAAGCAGTGTCCCTCCTCTTCTAGGATGAGTAAATGGTATCTCTGCTTAAGCCTTCAGGGAGGAAAACGGAAGGGATAAGATTTAAACCAAGATTGAAGCTTTACAGCGAATTGACTTTGTACATTCTTCATTTTCAAAATAAATAAAACTGAGTTAATTTTAACAACTAAAGGAAACTTGAAAGTAACAAACTCTTCCCAAGAGTTCATTAAATGGCAAGAAAAGGAGATTTAAAAGAGCATAATTAAAGCCATGATTAGAGAGAAATATAAAACCATTTTGCATTCATGTCCCAGTAAATTAAAACAGGTCAGCAAACAGTTTACAAGCTCAGGCTGGACAGAAGCTCTCCCCCACACACACTCACCCACAGAAATACCAGGTTGGAGGAGTACAGATTTCTTCTAGTCTCATCATTCAGCCAAGCACTGTACAAATATTCCTAATCCTTGAAATGACTCTGCAGGTAGTTATTATTACGTATATTTTACAGATGAGGGAACAGACTGAGTGATTGGGCGAAGGCCCAAGATGTAGAGCCAACTAGGAGTCTCTCAGGAATGTGAACCCAGGTTTATCTACCTGTGTGGCCCACCACAGTATGCTGCTTGCTTTAAGTCTCTTCTGAGCCCCTCAGAAACCCTCTCTGAAACCACTGGAGGTGGGCTTTCCGCTGTGCCCAGAACACAAGTAGTTCCTGTTGCTTTCCCTAATTTTGGCAGACCCCTTTCGCCCACTCTCATAGGTGGAATTGTCAAGTCCCTTCTCTCTGGTAATGTTTCTTCCCACAGTTCACACTAAG
This sequence comes from Lyroderma lyra, assembly GCA_004026885.1. Lineage (NCBI taxonomy): Eukaryota > Metazoa > Chordata > Mammalia > Chiroptera > Megadermatidae > Lyroderma > Lyroderma lyra. The sequence continues at coordinate 70,573 of PVJL010003045.1, forward strand.
CTTTCTGCTTTTAACTCTCCAATAACCCAAAACCCTGAATTCAGTATGTTTGATGTGATAATGGAGGAGGACAGAGGAAATATTTCTCCAGAAACCCCTGAAGCTGAAAAACAGCCTGGAGCTCTGCCTGAGGGAGGAAGTGGGGTGGATCAGCTAGAAAGGATGTTGACCCCCACAGGTCAGACAAGAGCAGGGGCCCTCTGCTCAGAGGGAAGTGAAAACAGGGAGTGCCTGGAAGAGATTGTTCATGCTTTAAACCGGGGCCAAACTAAATGAGTAATGAGAAAGGGTGTGCAGGACTCACTATATATAGCCACACCTAAAGACTCCCTCACCAGGATAAAGAGTTCATCTGCCCTAAGTAATCTTAGGGTCCATTGGTCAGCAATCGACCCAATGATATAGCTGGGGACAGCTAAGGAAAAGCTGAGAACTCTATTTTCCTCTTTTAGGATTCTCAAGTGGTGTTAGTGGAATAGGATGTAGAGCCCATTTGGGAAGAAGAAAGCATTCCTTCCATTGCAAATGTGGATATCTCAGCCATTAGTAATGAAGTGAGGACTGACTCTACCCTTCACAGTACCTGGCAGCAGAGGCTTTAAAGATGCTAGGGCGTCCACAGATTTGTGGGACGTGATTTGGTTTCTGTCTTTCAAGGTCTTTGAACAGCTCTTTCTCTCTTCATAAGGGTGCACGTTCAGGGTCTCTACAGCTGTAGTTTTGCAGATAAACTTCTCTTGAAAAGGAGGATTCTAGGAGGACTCCACACTCATGTTTCCATGTCCATGTGCAATTCTCCTTCCCTTCTGAGACATTCTGAGGAAGCCAGCCACCTTATGGGGTTCCAGTTATACTACCTCAGGTCAGACAGTACCCCTCTTGACATAGGGTGTTGTCCTTGTGTCTGTTGGATAAGGAACCTGGTCAATATTCCTCAATATTAGGATAAAAGGAGGGCTCTAGGACCTGAGTGAGGAGAGGGGTTGGTCAAGTGTGGGAAGTCAGGCACCCTTCCAGGCTGAGTAGAACCCTGACTAATGCCAAGTGAATGAGCTGATTGGAGAGGAGGGGAAAGTTTGTTTTTGTTTTGTTTTGTTTTGTTTTTATTATTAGATATATTGGGGTGACATTGGTTAACAAGAATTACATAGCTTCCAGGTGTACAATTCTGCAGTGCATCACCTATGTTTTGCATTATGTGTTCACCACCCAGTGTCAGCTTTCTTTCCATCACCATGTATTTGCCTCCCACTTGCCCTCAGGTAACCACTAAACTATTGATTGTGTTGATGAGTTTTTGTTTCTTTGTACCTTTCAGTTTTATGTTCTGCATATGAATGAAGTCATATGGTTCTTGGTTTTTTTCTGTCTGACTTATTTCGCTCAGCATGATGTTCTCGAGGTCCATCCATTTTGTTACAAGTGGTAGTATTTCATCTGAAAAAAGTTTCTTTAATAATGATTTTTAAAGTTTAACTCCTAGTGATCAAGTACAATTAATTCAAACAGGAAGTTCTCAGACTCAAGGCATTGCTAATAACACTTATCTGTAAACCCTACTATTGATCACAAAGTTAGTAAGAGACTCTCTCTTCCTTGGATTAAGCTGCTGTTACTGGAAACAAAGTTTCCAAACTCCAGAGCTTTTACACCTAAACTAAGAAAATCCATCTCCAGGTTCACAGAAAGATGGGTAAAACTTTCTTTCATCACTAGGAATTTCTGCCACTTCCTTCTCCATATTTTCCATTCTCAGTGAGATTTTCCTGTTTCACCAGTGGTGTAATCTAAATGCCAATAGCATGCCTCTTGCCTTCAGTTCTAACTTCCTCCTCCTTCACCTCCTGAATGACTTGATTAAATTCACTGTTTCATCCTCAGAGATCAATGCAGTCTTCCTCCTCTCCTCTCCTCCCACCATATGCCATGCACAAGTCTAGTAACCTTCACCTTTACCCCCTTCAACAGTTCCACCCCAGCCACACTTTGCATATTATCACCACTTTGATCCACTTCATCTCTGAAATCCCCTTGTGATGCATTCTCTTATCACCTGCTTTCTCCCTACAGTTTTTTCCAAGCCTAACAGCTCTCTCCAGACCTAATTTCCATACCCATCTCCATTAAACTCTTAAGCCAAAGTCTCACTAACCATCCCTGGCCCTCTTATCTGTCTTCCCCACTGCTCCTAAAGCCTAGCTTTGAAATCATCCTACAGTCCCATCACTCTATTTCGACACTGAAGCTTCTGAGCACGCAACCCTGCAAATCAAAACCAACCTACGAAACTCCCAACACTGAATGAAGTAACTTTCCTTCCCCTGGATCTGGAAAGGACTCTTCCTATGATCACGTAGGAAGAAATTTAGCTTCCAATTGAAACAATTCAATTTAGCTTTCTCCTGTAACGTGGCACTACAACTCTCTCATCTAAGAAAAGAAACAAAATGGAGTCACTAACATGAGGAAAACAATTGCTTTTACTGTAACGACCCTGGGAACGTGAACTTCTAAAAAGTGTTCAGCTGTGGATCAATGCCTGGAAACATATGAGGGCTGTTTGGAGAGTATCCAGCCATGTAATATGAAAAATGGCATTTATGGCTGAATTTTTTCCCAACTACCCTCATATACATCCAGTAGAACAACTGAAGAGCTAGGAAAGAATGTTTGTGTGTCCAGACTACTGGACATGTGGAAGGGCACCATCTTGGACCAATCCAGAAGCTAAGAATGAAGGACTGATTCTTCACAAGGAGGTACTTCTTACCATAAAATTTCTCAACTTTTCTTTTCCTTTATAACACTCTGGATATTGTGTGGTAGTGTTTCCAGAATTGCAATTAGCTCATTTAAGATTCTAGAATAAAACTTTGTTATTTAATTCTAAAAAAGAAAAAAAAAATTATGAAATCCAAGTTCATCTGGGCCTTCAACAGTGCTCTTCTCAAGTCCTTGGCTCCACCCCTCCCACCATCACCCGCCATCTTCTCAGGTCATGACTCCACCCTGATTTTACAAAGAAAACATGTTCCTCAACCTCTTAACCTCATCACCTCCAAACTCAGCTCTGAAATACTTCCCCCATTCCCCACTTGCATTCCCCATTAGGCTTTCTCCTTCAAGGCCTCAGGTAAGCATCAAGACTTCCTTGGGGCCTTCTTGGTCCATAGTAAGTATTCAATTAACGTCACATATTATTATTTTTATCCCATGTCTCTTCACACAAATCCATTACTATGCCTTTTGTACTTCATTGCACTGACCACACATTATTGACTATTTATCTACATACCTTTCCCTTATATAAAACCAAAAGCTCCTTGAAAATAGGGAATGAATGTCGTGTATCTTAGGAAACAATATAGTGTCTGGCATATAATAGATGCTCAATAAACATTTGATGAAATAAATACATAAATAACTGACGTCCCAGTTCTCAGTAACTGCGTTATCATTATATTTATCTATTTAATGGCTACAATAAAAATCAACTCAAGAGATTTTATAATTTGAAACACACTGACTGCAGACCAAACCAATTAAGTCAGAATCTCTAAAGGGAAAAACCAGACCTCAGGTTTGTTTTGATTTTTAAAAAGATTGATTGTAGTGTGCAGCTTGCCTTAAGTATCACTGGCTTATGGAAGGTAGTGAGACTGGGAAGACTTAGAAGGTATCTAATTTTAATGTTGTTTTGCAGGAAATGCTTGACTGCAATCCAGTAAGAGAGAAAAGCAAACAAGGTATAGATTCATGAAACATTAAACAATAATGAAATTGGGCTTAGATCAGTGGAAATGCCCAGAGGTGGGGGCAGGAGAGATGAGGGGCAGGGAGCAATCACTTCTCCCTGACCTACAATGGGGTCTGTAACGGTCCAAGTTCAACAAGTTCTGTTTTGGAAGTTCAGCTACTCACTATTCATCTCTCTGGTTCCTTCTCTGAGCAAGCATTATAATTTCCTAGTCCTATCACACCTGTGGTTCTAACTTGAGCATTTATAGAACTTCAGAAAAAAGTAAGATAATTGTAAGTTGGGGTAGGGGGTGGGGAGACTGTGCAAAGGTGAAAAGCAGGGCAAGACATAGCCACCAGGCAAAAATGACCCAAAACTGTCTAGTCTGGTGGCTCTTCTGAAATGACTGTATGGTGTTTGTTCCTGAGCTTGGCATGTTTTAGGTCAAGAACAGTCCCTAAGAAGTGATCTAGGGTTTGGCACTCAAAGTGCAGTGTCAGCCTCATTTGGGAATTTGTTAGAAGTGCAGAATCTTGGCCCTACTTCATCTGAATTTGCATTTTAGCAACATCCCTTGGATGATTCTTACTCACATTCAAGATTGAGAAGCACTGTTCTGGACCAGAATCTGATGCAGACATGCTGAGGTGACCTGGAGTTCTTGGCCTTCTAACAATCTCTCAGGCAATGCAAATGCTCCTGATCTTAGAATATCTTATATTCAGTACTTCCCCCTGACAACCAAAAGAATTAGCAATCACAACTACAACCTGTTCTGCCTCTGCTTATCTGTTATGAATCCCTGTGTCTAAAGTGAAAAGAAAACCAATTTGGAGAGATGTAAACAGTAAAAAACTTGCATCCACTCATATAACTGAAGAGTTCAGAAGTCTGACTCACCTCCCAGGAACCTTGATTCACAAGCTCAGATAATGTCATCTGGAATCCAGGTTCTGTCATGTCCCACCACTACCTCCCAACACAATGGCTTCATGCCCACATTCCACTCAGTGGCCTTCAGGCTGTCCCCCTCATAAGCAAAATTTCTGAGGGTAAGCAGAGCAGCAGCTAAGATTCTTTCCTATCATTACATTTCATACAAATAATATGGCAGCCAGCTTTATACAACTGAGTCCAAAGTGCTGTACTGAACTCCGGTCTGTGAAGTTGTTCATGGGAAAGCCTGGACTTCCTCTCCCCCAGTGGATGCACTCTCCACCCTCCTCCCTGTGGCAGCATCCACAAGCTCTCTGTGCTTTAGTTTTGTGATTAGATTTGGCCAATAAGAGGCACTATCTGCAAGGCAGGAGATTTTTTTCCAGGATCTATTTTCTATCCCCATTCTCCTGGACCACATAGCTTCATTCCACTTACCAAGACCACAGCCGTGGCTGACAGGACCCTTTTTTTTTTTTTTTTAAATTCATTCTTTAATGTTTATTCTACTATGTTTCTTATTTTTTTTTAATTCATTTTTATTGTTAGACTTATTGGGGTGACATCTGTTAGCAAGGATTACATAGGTTTCAGGCATACAATTCCACAGTGCATTGTCAACTTGATGCATAATAAGTTCACCACCTAATGTGACCCCTCTGACAGGACCCTTAATGGTACCATTACCCTGGCTTCAGGTAACTGCCTCTCTCCTTTCTCAGTCATGACTGAGGGATGATGCTCTGAGCTACTGCCTGAATTAGGATGCCTCCAGTCCCTCCACAAATTACCTTGTATAAAGGGTCTGTTTGTTCCTTGATCCTTCTGCATTCACTCATTTTTAGTATAGCATCTTTTTTCTGTAGAAGCCTGACAGAACACATCTCATTTAATTTTGCAGAATATAGTCATCATATGCAAAGAATTTTTTAAAAACTTTTACTTCCAAATTCAGAGATGTCCCAAGAACTTTAGAAACAGTGATTTGAAATGTAAAAGATTCATAGTAAGTGTTATTAAAACATTTAAAATTAGCTGGAATGAGATAACTTTTGAAGAAAATTGCTTTCTATCATTATTAAATTTCACTGTATATAAACAATCAAACCAAAAGTGACGTGCATACATTTAAACAATGGAAAAAAGATGACTTTACACATGTTTAAGCAGAGTACATTTTTGCATTGCCTTCTTTGAGATGTTAACAAGAAATGTTCATGCTGAGAAAGTTTCATGCAATGTGACAAAGTACACGGTAAACTGGTTACGGAACTCAGAGGACAGAGCGGAGATGTTCAAACCAGCACCCGCAGCTGAGCTGTGCGGAGGAGACAGCTGGCGCGGGTCCGCGCCGTCCCGGGACGGGGCGAAGGTGGCCTCAGCCCCGGAGGGCTGGGGCGGTTTTGTGGAAGCTGCGCCCGCTGCCGGCCGCCGGCGAGCCCATCGCGCCGTAGTACATATGCTGGGCTCTGGGGGGCGCCAGGAGGACCGACACTGCGGCGCCTGCTGGATCCAGGCGGAGCCCTGAGTGCAGGGTGTCCTCACGCGGCTCCGAGGACCCCCACGTAGTTGGAGAGGTGCAGAAGCCAGCCGCCAGGGAGCGGCGCGACGATGAAGGCCGCCCAGGTGTTGGGCGAGGGCAGAGGTAGCGGTCGAGCTGGGGCGCGCGCGCCCAGGCTCTGCGAGTCCCGGTAGTGGTCGCCCGCCTATGCGCTGGGAGAGCAGTGGCAGAGCAGCGGGGAAGCCCTGGTCCGGGAAGTGGCAGGCCCAGCTGGTCCATTTCCACGCGGTCACCTGTGATTGACGACGGGGGCTGGGTATGGGCCAGCGGGCCCAGTCGCTGGGTTAGTCCTGCAACGGACCAGCACAGCGCCACCTCCTCCAGCAAGGCCGCTCCTAGGCCCGTGCCCGCCTCGCTGGGGATCGAATCGCTTTCCAAATCTCAGAGCTCCGAGATCTCACAAGCTCCGCGGGAACCCCGCAAAGCGGCGCGGCACGTATTTTATCATCCAAACAAAGACGGTGTGATAGTGGAGGTTAATATTAATTATTATGCCAGAAGAGGAACACTAGGGCCTCCTTCAGCCAATGATTAGCGGGAAGATTTCACCACCTCGACCGAATCAGCCTCTTGTGATAAAGGGTCCTGAAAGTGCCAACGAGGTATGCTGGTAGGCCAACACCTGCTCCGGTGAGGTAGGTGGACACCTTAGGGACAGTCTCCAGGAGAAAGTACCTCCATCGGAGTTTTCTATGCATTCTTGGGCTGCACGCACCTCTGAGATCGGATACAGAAAGGACTGCACCTAGGGTTCGCACACTTTCTGCCCCTTTTCTTCTCCGGTAAAATGTGGTTCCCCATAGAGTCACCTGTATTTTAAGAGTGGTACTTCTGTTCATGTGCACAAGCTCAGTTTTGCATGAATGTGAGGGAGTGTTAGGACTCTTAACTGTGCATAAAAGGATTCAGGCAAGATTTAAAAACTTACTTTGGACCTGAGATGGGACAATTGGGGCTGACCCCACGGGAGAGTGGAGAGGACCACAAACCAGGTAAATAGAGGTTTATCTTCTAGCATCACAGAAATGCCAAATACATACTGCTGACTGAATAAAAGGCAAGCTGCCTTTTATTAGAATAGTAGGAAAACTGTTATCCCATTGGTGTGGGCGAAAAGAAAATCCTACACGTCTTTGTGACTGTAGATGCAGAGAAAATGTGTGCAAAGGAAAACAGGATCTGTATGCAGTCACTAGCTCTGAAGTTCAGATTAGAACAGGGATAACTTAGTTTTCCTTTGATGTGCTACTTAAATTTATATGAAAAAGTGGGAAATTAAAAAATTTAATAATGCTATTTACAAAGACAAATGATTTTACATCGGTAAGACGAAAATAAAGTCTGATCATTTTATTCCTTCTTTAAACAAACAAAAAAGGCCACTCTCAACTTTAAAGACTGAACGAGTAGGGAGCTCAAACTCTTCACAATCGGGGCCACCTCTCCCCTTTTTTATAACACAAACTTTAGCATCAAAAAGGACCTCAAGTCATCAGCCTGTCTCATTTGAAATTCTAAAGCTTTGTACGTTTTTCTGAAAGGTGCTGTTGAGTGCCTTTCCAACTCCATTAATGACGAGCAGTTTTATCTGTAGTAAATCTCTTGATTGCCTACGTAAGAAATGAAAACGAAATCAGACACTTATTTTTGAACTTGAAATAAGAGCATTCCCAAGTTTTCTTTTTTGCAGAGAGCATGGCCTGATTAGACAATACCTTTAAAAACTTTTACCAAGACTGCAAAATTCCGTGTTCTATATCATTTAAATCTAGTATTAAAAGGTCTTGAACCTTCTTAATTTCATTTCCCGCCCCCAAGAAGACTCTGGCCTGTCCGTCAGTTGTTTCCCCAGCGGGAAAACTCTCCATGAGCGAGTTCTCAGAGGTAGAGTCCCTGACCGGCCAGCGCGGACTTTCCCGAAGTCCGGCGTCTCCCCTGCAGAATCCCACTCCTCCCACACCCCACTGGGTTCTCCGCGGTTCGGTCCCCCGCGCTCCGCCTCCCCTGGCATTGGACGCAGTTCCAGGTCCCCGCGCCAGCCGCTGGCTTTGCACCTTAGCCACACCTTGAAGACGCCAGTTGCGAGATTCACCCTTGGGCACGCCCGTGGCCTCGGCCCGCGCCCCGCGGCTCGCCACCGCCTCGCCTTCCATCTTCATGGCCCCGAGGGGACTCAGCGACTCGGCCCGGGGCAGGGGCCTAATCTGACCATTACTACAGGCAGCGCACTCGAAGTCTGGCCCCTGTTCGTCACTGGCGTACCCCACCTCTGGGCTGCTCATAGAGCTCCAGCCCTACCCTGCGCCCCACAACCCTATACGGGGGCAGGGGGTGGGGAGCGAGAGAGGGAGCAGTCTCTCCTTCCAAACCAGCCACCGGGGTTCCTGGCCAGTCCCAGCCCACCACGCAACGAACGCCCCTGCCCGCCCAGTGACACTGCAGTGCTCCCGGGCCTCGGGGCCTTTTCTCCTCCCAGGTGGCGCATAAAGAATTTCACAGGCGCAGCCGAGCTCACCGGCGCCAAGCATCACCACGCTCAGCCACTCGCTCGGCGACGCAGCCCACGGCTAGTGGGTTTAACGTGCCCCTCAGCAGAAAACAACGCGCCAAGACCCAGATCTCTCTTTCTCAGAGGAAGATCAGCCCCGGATGTCACATTTGGACCGACCTTCCGAAGGCTCTGCGCCGCAGGCGGGCTCCTGTACGAGTACAAAAGGGAAGCCCCGGGCTAATCTTGCAGTCCGACTCGTTTTCGGCCTTGTGTACCGGCGCTGAGCGGACACCTGGGCACAAAGCGGAGGGCTCCCACCGGCTGGAGGCGAGTGCGGGCTGCGCTACTGGCGGTGCTCCCCTGGACCCAGTCCCGGCTTGTTGGGTTTTTTTTTTTCTTTACACAAATCCCAAAATCCTTTAACCTTTAAGTCAAGTGTTGCAGAGTGTTGTTAGAGTATTGTTAAAATGTTTCTCTTAATTCAAGGCAGTGGGAGTGCCGATTCCTGGAGAGGGGAAGGCGGTGCCCTTGGCTTCCAGCGCCCGTGGTGCTCCAGAAGCCGGCAGAATGAGGCATCGCGTAGCCTCCCCGGGACCTGGAAGGACCCAGGACTGGGGGTCGAGGAGGTGAGGGAGTGGAAACCGACCACTGAGCTTAGGGTTTCCCTTTTACATGATTATTTTCCCTTGGTTAAAGCTTCAGGGACGCCACGCCTCTTACCTGGTAGGTATCAGAAGTGAGTGAACTTTAACTCCCAACCACGGTGGTAAGCAGTCCCGTAGGTGTGAGATTGATTGGAGTGCTTTGAAAAATGGGTATCTTTCCATATAACACATGCATCAATATTCCATCTGCTTTTCCCTCACCCCACCCCCTCAAAAAAAATACTGTATAAAAATATATCCACCTTCGCAGGAGAGAGGAGTGCCGCTAGGAAGGATGGGAACACAAATATTTCACCCTCTCAGAGGGGAGATAGAGAAAAAGGGCGCGGAATCCCAGTACTTTAAAAAGCAATGATAATCAATAGACGAAATGGGAATGAGGATTTAACTACCTTCTGTAGATGGAGGACCACAGGAAATGCTTAGCTATTATAACAGGAAGTCAATGTCTAAAACTGATAAATAATTGAATTAGCTGCCCAGTCATATTAATTAACCTCCAGAGGAAGAGAGTTGTTAATGTAGGTAACACTCAATAAAACTTTTAAAAGTAAATAAGTAAATATTGACTGACACGGGGAACTGGGCTGAAGGAGGATTGACTGGTCCGGAGCTCTTAGTTTATATTACAAGTCCATCTGCGATGTTGCCTTTCTTTTAAATATACGCATCATTGAAATTTTTTAAAGTATTTTACGTGATTAAATAGAAACTATAGTTTCTATACCCCACAATCTCTTTACTGAAACTACAAACTTAATTTTATTTTCTCATTTCTACTTCCAGTAATCTCACTAAGCCCTGTTCAGTTTAATATTTTTGGTATATGTGTGTATGCACCTGCAATTCCTAATATTGTTTTCAAACGTCCAAATGGATTTATTAAAATAAGCAAAAGAATAGACTGCATAGGAAACAACTGTAAAATTATTTCTTTATTTCTTAGATGTCTAGAATTTTCTTCTCTTCATGCTATCCACCATTGCCCTGGGGAAATGACTTCTGAGGATTGAGTGATTCAAATACCTGAGTATAAAGTTTCAGCATTACTTGGAACTTCTGGATGCTAAAAATTATGTCTTAATTTGCTTTCATTCCCCATTCCACTTTGCTTATTTGTCCTCAAGGATTCCAACTCCTAAAATATAAATAACATGTAAATATGATTCAAGACTTGAGAAATTATGTTTTGTGTGAAGAAGGGCTTGACCGAAAGTGTTAGTGCACTTGATATTGCATTCATTGTGTCCCAATTAACAGTCTCTGTATAAAGTCCTTGAAATTTTTATGTAAAATGGGAGTTCATATGAATTGATTCACTTTATATGTTCTTCAAGTTATAATTATTTCTAGTCTCATTTTATAATCAAAGAGGTTGTTATTCAAAGCTAAGAGTAAAATACAAATCATCTGTGTTTCCATCTAAGATGGACAATCTTACAAGGCTGTAAAATTCTCAATCCACTAATCAAAGCACCAGGGGAGGCAAGTCACTGTTGTCTTCTTTTTCCCAAAGGAATAATACAATTAAATCCCCTGGGTCTGCTGGAATAGATAGCCATACATAAAATCAGAGTAGAAAAGAGGATAGGGAGGAAAGAGCATTTTTCCATGGCACTGAAACAATCCTTGAAGCACAATCACTACAACCATACAGTGAGGGTAACAGGGTTTTTATTATTACCCCTATTTTTTTCAAGAAAAAAGGTGAGTGACTTTTCCAAACTCAGAAAGCTAACTTGCTGAGCCAGATGAACTTCTGACTCAAAATGCATAGATTTTCTTTCTTTTGGAACAGTGCCCCTCATGTCATTATTTATTCATTCTCTACTCCTTGCTCCGACAGTTTATTATTTTTCTAAGTTTGACATTCTGGCACACTATTCAAGAGAAAGGAGTAATAGCCACAGGTGACTATCTCAAATAGAAGAGAGGCAAAGCAGGAGCCTCACCTCTCCCCTTCGTTGTTTCTTGTATTCCGTTAGGAATCGCCAATAGAAACCTGAGGTACCAACAACCACATTAGTCAGTTTTCTGAACACATACCAGGCGCCAGTTCAATTAATACAAAGTGAAAACATAGCCCTTGTGCAAGGAGCTCTCCTTGTCGCTGGAGGAATCGGGCAGACCAGAAAACTGCTCAGCCTACTGCAAGCTGAACACAACTCTTTTCCCTGCCTAACAAGAAATTAGGTATATGGGAGGGCACATCTGATTCCCTACAGGATGGTCATTGTCCATGATCCTGGAAAAAACTGGGTCCACAGCGTATCTGCTGCCATTTTTTTTTTTTATGTTCATCCAAGTCTTCACACAATGCGACTTCACAAATCATCTTTTTGAGTAACATCAGTTTGGGGAATATTTGTTATGAACTGGACTTTGTCTAAGTGTGTAAGACTTTGGCTAAAGTGAAAACAAGACCCTCAAAGCTAAAATGCCTTCAGCAAATATGTGTTTAAAAACAAATTGTTTTTGTATTCAGTCCAATTGTTGCTTGGACCTGAGCCGCAGAGAAAGTTTATATTCAATAACATCACTATTATCATAGCAACAACGTATTTAGCCCTAAGAAATACTATTTTACTATTTAAATACTATTTTATACTGTGCTAAGAATTTTTAACATCCAGTATTTTAATAAAGCAGGGAGAACTGCTGGTGGTGAGGGTTCAGTGTTTGTGTAAGGGGGATGTTACAAATGTAATTGTTAATTCACGTTAAGCTGCTTAATAATTCTGAAGAAAACACAGCAACGTTCTCACTAGAAGGAAGTTAAGGGTGAGGATAGGTGCTACCTCAGGAAGTGCCCTGTCTACCACAGGCACTATGTCATGTGGAGGCTCAGGAGCCTGACTTTCCTCATCCTACTCCAGACTGGGATGGGTAGGGACAGAAATACCGCTTTCTTCAGGTGAGGATTCTGGACTCAGGAGGAAACACTTTATAAGCAGGAAGAATAAATCCATGATGAAAAAATGGATTTAAAATGTCTCTCCCTGCCCAGAATTGTCAAAACAAATCTAAGGGGAATGGGGAGAGGAAAAGAATGTTAAACATCTATTATGTGACAGGCACAGTTCTGAATATTAAAAATAAAAAAGGAGGGGAGTCCCTGCTGGTGTAGCGGCTTAAGGCTTCAGCGTTGGCGCTGTCAGTGCTGCGGCCTGGGTTCGATTCCCAGTCGGGGAGCTACCCACATACCAAAAAGCAAAAAAAAAAAAAAAAAAAACAAAAAATAAAAAAGGAAATGGGACATTTAAGACCGTTAGGCAGAGATGATCTATTTTGGCTCATAATACCCCATTCCATTTTCTCTGAATTTGTTTTGCTTGTCTGTGCTTTTCCTGATATCAGCACAAATTTAAAGAAGACGCCAGTGTCTTCTGTGGTGTAATTCAAATTAAAGGTCAATAATATTCTGAAATAAGAATAAGTCAAATATATAGTTTTTTTGTGATATCATCTCTTAGCTGCTTACGTACGTAATTTACAAGTTTATTTGTAATTTATCAGACCCATCCTGGTAGCTTTAATAGAGAAATGGGCAGAGTCTCTGTGGGGGAAAAAAATATATCCTTTTGTTGACTGTTCTGGGTCCTTCAAAGGACCCAGTTTAAACCATAGGCTGGCATTCAGTCAGGATATCTCAGCCAAGGAAAAAGCTGGATTCCTACCTATCGACATACTACGAAAGTATACCTCAGAAGTAGAGATGAGGGTGAGGGGAACAATGTATCCTTTATGTATCTATTTCCAAAATAAAGCCGTAAAAAAATGGGACAAATTTAATATTAATACTTTTTTAAAAAATCACTAGCTGTTACCTGTGGTCATTTTATCTAAGTCTGCCTGAGGAAAGAGGGATGTACCCATTTGGTGATATTGCAGAGTCAGCTAACCTGAGTCCAAGTTTTACGTTCATTCTGTCTTTCACTTTAAAATTATATTGTTGTCTCTGACAGGTCCTAACGCCCTATTCCTGATTTTTCCCCCAGTGCCCACATTCTTATTCTTAAAAATAAGAAAGACTTATTTAAGGATAATAATTGTGTCAATAATCTGTTGCTGTATAATGAAACACCCCCAAATTTAGCGACTTAATAACTACCATCTTTTTTTTTAATCCCTCCCCTGTGGATTGCCTGAGTTCATTTGGGCATTTACTTTTCTGGCTTCTGAGTTCCAATAAGATGGTGGCAGGTAGGCAGCGGGCAGGAAGGAGTCAGCTGTCAGAAAGGCTGAGCCCTCTCTCTCTCTTCACTGGGAGTGCAGGGCCTCTGTCTTCTCCACATGGTCTCTCCACCTTGGTAACTGGACTTTTTACACAAGTAGCTCAGGACTCCCAGGAGTACAAGAAACAGAATCTGCCAAGCCTTCCTAAGGGTTGGGCCTCCAGCTGGCACAGTATCACTTCTATTGCATTCTGTTGGGTTACAGTAGCCAGTCTAACCCAGATTCAGTGTGGGAGTTTGTAGAAGGGTGTAAATACCCAAAGTATGGTTTCAGAGGCCAACCTTGGAGACTAGCTACCACCATCTCCACAACTGCACAAAGTAAAATATCATATATTCATCTTGGCAGTACACCTTCAGTTTCCTTTACACTTGGAGACAGCATACTACCCCATGTTCCTTGAAACATCCATCTCAAGAAAGTCTGAGAACTTAACATGAATTCTTATCGATCCCTTTGTGCTTTTAAACACAGGGAAACCACCTTTTGCTTTGATGCTTGGATGTCATGCTTCCCAACAAATCTTCACCATTGGGGCTTCTAAATCTGAAGTCTTTAAATTTCTACAATCCTTAAGTAAGGGGTCATGATTGCCCAAAATTATACCTAAACTTTTGTGTATGTCCTTGTGTGCATGCTCCTGGGGAGGGGAGTCCTAGCTTCCCTCAGACTATCGTCTAAGTGAATTTGAATAAGCAAGACATTCAAGAACTCAGTGAGAGCTGCCCTGGATTTTTACCACCTGGATACTTCTAGTATCTCAGAAGCAGAGATGGGGAGGGAAAGTTTGTTTCCAAAGTAAGAAAGGAATTATATGGGACTCTGAGGTCATTTCCTCTCAGTCTGCATGAGGAAAAGAGAAGGAATGGAGATAGATGTTTCTGCCCCCAAGAATTATTGTGAAAACTGATTACCCTCCATTGGAATGACTGCATTAGGAACAGCTAAAATTTTTGCTCTTATTTTCCCATTTGTATCTGGTGAGTGCTTAAGAATGTAACTTAAAAGGACTTTTGATTCATCCCCCTAAGTAATCTTTTTCTCCATTTCTCTTTCCCCTCTTTATCTTAATTTTGTTGAGAGGTTGCAGCCAAGGGTACCATTGAGTCTTCTTGGACCAAACAAGTATGCGCTAAAATGTCTAGTGTGAGCTGAACTAGCCACTCGATCTTGAACCTGAGGCAAGAGAGGCCTTTTCTCACCTTATCTACTGGGAACTTTTGGGACATCCTGGGGAAGAAACTCCAGCTGGAAGCAGAACCTATCTGGACTCAGAAAAAGAATGTGGAAAATGGGAGACTGCTGGAGGAAAAAAAAAAATGGATGGGAGATATAATCCTGCAGTGAACTTTATAATTTCAAAATTTTAAGGTAACCTGTTACGCCTAACAAAACAGACTTACCTTTCCTCACTGAAACTTTCTATCTCAAACATTCCTAGCATCCAGGAGCCCTTTCTAAAAATCATACACCTGGCCATTTCTCAAAATCCAGGCATTTCAGCTGAGTATCTCTCTTCAAGTTAAATGCCTTAAGTTGTCCTCTTACCTCTTCCTTTTATTTATAGAAATTTATCATTATGAATTATATAATTTCTCAAAACCAGAATGCAAATACTCCCAGTGCCTACGAATACACCTTGGCACAAAGAAAGCAGTAAACAAATGTTCTAAGAACCTGTGACACTAAGCTTTCACCATATATGTGGCAGGTAAGGGTGAAGTGTCTCCTTTCCTATCATGCAAGATGGGGAAAATAGCATCTAAACTCACAGGTTTGATCAGGCTCAAACTCAGTACAAAATGCCATTGACAAAACATCTGACACAGGAAATGCCCATTACAAGTCAATTATTTCCATTTATGTGTCAATCTGCAAAATGTGACGGAAAGGGCCCCAGCAATTAGTACTGCTGTACGTAAGTAGCAGTGGCTGACCCCCTACTGTAAAACCTCATGACTACAGTTTCTTCCCTGTAATGGTATGACAGTGATGCCGTATGTAGGCTATAGCTTTGGTTGGATTTGTGAAGCACATGACATGTAGGTCACCTTTGGATCCGTTCAATGTTAAAGAACTGCAGGTGTCAAGAAATGCAATTGGCCATGAATGCAGTTAACCTATAATACCAAAATATCCTAATGAAATTATAAATCTTTTGGCTTCCCTGGGCCACATTGGAAGAATTGTCTTGGGCCACACATAAAATACATTAACAATGATAGCTGATGAACTGAAAAAAAAAAAAAAGTCGCAAAAAAGTCTCATGTTTTAATAATAATTTGTTTGGGTTGCATTCAAAGCCACCCTGGCCCACAGGTTGGACATGCATATTATTGATGCTAAGGTTCATTAAAAGGTCACAATGCATATTTGTTCCTATGACTCCTTCAAGTTATTTTTAACCAAACAACACTACTTCCCAAGGTATACACTTGTGAGAATTGTTGAGAGGGAATAAACACTCTTGATGATATATGGATGACAAGAAAAAAACAAAATCTTTTTAAGCAGGTCTCAAGAGTCAACAGCTAGAAAACCAAAATCACTTGAATGTTCTCCGGTGAAAGTAATACAATTAAAAGTACATAAAGTGTTAAGATTAACCATTACCTTTTAGAGACTAAGATCACTTGAAACAGGCTCATTTGGTGAGGTTTGATTTTGTTGTAATTGCAAAAACAATTACATCAGATTTGGATAACTTAATGTTGCTTTTTAGGGCTTTTTCTTTAAGTCATTTATGTCTACTGTTAGGAGAGAATGAGAAATTTACAGTAACTATATGTTTAATTGTCACCCTTAAAATATGTCTAATCCTATTAATACTTAACACTGGTCTCAAAAAATTTAGCTTTTTTAACAGACGCACTAGCAGAGTAAAAATGTAGGGTTCCGGATTTTATTTTTTAAAGATTGAAAAAACACACCCGAGACAACATTCTTTGATCAATAAATTGTCAGGAAATTGAGTAAATTGTTCTGGGACATTCAAAACTGGTAAACTTGGACTTGGAAACGGGGTTTTGACAATGACACTATGGGAAACAGTATCTGAGCAAATCTTAAAACACAACCTCAATTTTTCTCCCACCAACTGTTCAAGTGGCAGACAAAATAAATTACCATAAATTATATGCCAAGGCAACTTAAAAACAAAAAACAACGGTAAGGCTAGGGATGTCCTTAGCTCCTCCAAGGAAGTGTGTAACACTGTTTGTGCTTCTGCCGTGCAGGCTGGGTTGCATCGGGGACCTGTCAAACGTCAGGATAGTTGCAGTAATATACCGCAGAGCTGGCATCAGACACCACGGAGGAAATTGCCCCGTGGCTGTCAGGGAGATTTACACTCGAGTCATGTCCCTGGTAAGGGAGACCCATTTCGGGCTTGCACACAAAGTGCAGATACTGTTCAAATTCCGTGCGGTCCATTTCCCCGAGGAGTTCGGCGGGCTGGCTCAGGTCCGCGCCATCCCGGCAGGACAGCGACTCAGGAGGGGGTGACGGCTGCCCGGGGCCCGGAGGGTGCTGCGGCGGCTGCATCTGAAAACCGCCGCGCCCGCCGCCGGCTGCCGGCGAGCCCATCGCGCCGTAGTACATGTGCAGGGCGCTGGGGGGCGCCAGGAGGCCTGGCATTGCGGGGCCTGCCGGCTCCGGGCCGAGCCGGGAGTGCATGGGGCCGGTGGGCGGCTCCGGGGGACCCACATAGTCCGAGGCTTGCGCGTAGCTGTAGGGACCAGCCGCCGGACAGTCCCCAGACAACGGCGGGGCGAAGAAGGCCGGATCGGGCTCCACGCCGTCCAAGGGGGACGTGTCCGGTGTGGGCAGCGGGTAGCCGTCGAGTGGGGGAGCTCCCAGGCCCTGGCAGTCGCGGTAGTGGCCACCCATGTGCGGGGGGAGCAGTGGCGGGCCCGCGGGGAAGCTTTGGTCGGGAAAGGGCAGGCCCAGGCCGTCCATTGCCACGCGGCCGCCCTCCGGGCCCAGTGGGGCCGCCTGCGACTCGGCGAGGCTGTGCAGGAAGCCGCCCTCCACCCGCTTCAGCCGTTTCACCTGCTTGCGCCGCCGCGGCCGATACTTGTAGTTGGGGTGGTCCTGCATGTGCTGCACACGCAGCCGCTCGGCCTCCTCCACGAAGGGCCGCTTCTCCGCCAGAGTCAGCGCTTTCCATGACTTGCCTACACGGGCGTGGGAAGGTGCAAAGAGGCGCGGGTCTTACTTTCTGAGCTTCAGCTTCCTAGCCCCACCTGGCCCCACTTCTCCCCTCCGACTTTGAATTGGGCAACTACAGAGGGGAAGGGGGTCAAGTTAAAAAGTGAAAGTATGGAACTCCGGAGTCCAAAGGGAATCCGAGCACTTGGGGAAGACAAGAGATCTATTCTAGGGTCTTCTAAGGGCACCACTCCCTGCTTTTAGCCTCCTGGAAGCAGCTTCCCGGCTCATCCACTCCCAGTCGTTCGAAGAATCGAAAACGTCCCCTAACTGGGGAAGGAGTGGGCAAACGGTAACGACCAGCCCAGGGTCGGCTCCAGGGGTGCCTTCACCGCCGCTAGAACGCGTGGGAAGCGCCCCCCGCAGCCGTAGTACCCGCGCCCCGGGCACCCGGGTGATCAGGCACCGAGGACTGAAGTAGAAGGACTGTTTGGAGAGTTTGGAGAGCGGGAAGCAGAAGAGGGGGGCGGAGGGCCCAACGGAGGAACGTGGCAGCAGTACACGGCTGGCCTCAGGCGCCGGGATCGGACTAGTTTAGGTTCAGGCAAGTGGGTCCACGATTCGCTCTACCCTAGGTACAGATCTCAGACTCACCCAGCATCTTGCTCAGCTCCGCGTTGTGCAGGTCCGGGTTCTGCTGCGCCAGGCGCTTGCGCTCGTCCTTGGCCCACACCATAAAGGCGTTCATTGGCCGCCGTATTCGAGACTCGCCCTTCGCCCGGCCCGCGGCCCCGGCCGGCGCCCCGCTGCTAGCCGCCGCCTCGCTCTTCACCTTCATGTCCCCGAGAGGGCTCAGCGACTCGGCCCAGGGGCAGGGGCCCAGCCCGGCCATCACCGCGGGCAGCGCACTCCGGGTCTGGCTTTGGTCGTCACTGGCGTACCCCGCATCCGGGCTACTCATGGCGCTCCAGCCCTGCCCCGCGCCCCGCGCCCCACAACCCTCGGCCGGACACGCCGCCTCCCCCGACCCGGGGGAGGGGGTGAAAAGCGAAAGTGGGTAATGCTACGTGGGCTGCTCGAGTATCTCGGGCCGAACCTGCCCCCGGCGTTCCTGGCCAGTGCCAGCCGGCAGCGTAACCAACGCCCCCGTTAGCCCAGTGACACTGCGGGCGCCCCCCGGCCGCGGGGCCTTTTCTACACCAATGTGGCCAATAGAGCAGCGGGGGCGGGCCTGGCCGTAGTCGTTCAGCCCACGCCCAGCCCGCCCTCCAAGTCCCCAGTCCCAGCTCAACCCCACACCCGCCCTTTTCCCCTCCTTTGGACCCGCACCCAGGGCTACACTTGCCCCCCGGGAAAACTGGGTGCAGCCGACTCTGGCGCCAAGTCCTCACCGAATCGGGAAGGAGGACTCCTGAAAAACCTTCTGGGGTGCTGGATTAGGCACGGTAGTTTGGAGCAACGCACTAAGCATTCACCCTTTATTACAGGAGTTAAGCATGTTTCAGTAGTGGGTGACCTACCTTCTACAACGGAACCTCACGAGTGTCTTTTTCAAATGTATTTTATCGAAAGCATCAGACACTGTTGTTAATAAATAAATAATACATTATCTCCCCAAGGATTCAACTTACCTGTATTATAGTCACAATGCTGTCCAACGTAAATTCTAATTTCTAAAGGTTAAATACGGAATGACGTTCTACAGTCAATATCCCGTCATCTTGAAGAATTTAAAGCCTTCATTACGATGAACCAATCTTTGAAAATTTATACATGAAAGGTATAACGAACATAAAATTTTCATGTGTTTCGTAAAACAGGCAAAATTTAGTTTTGATTTGTGGTAAAAACAGTAGCAATATTCATCCAAATGCCTTTCTATTCTAGGAAAGACAGCAATCCTTTTGAGCAGCAAATAAATGTAACTCTTAGGGGCAGTTTAAGATGGTTATCCTGACAGTTATTAGGGATTACTATATATTTCTTTAGACTGAAATGAAAATCTGAATGACTGTTAAATTTGTGTTTAAATCTGAGAAAACTTTTCAGTGGGCTATTTAGACAAGCCCTTATTTTGCATTCATATGGCACAGCATGCCACACGCTGTTCTTAGAGCTGTCCAAACAGCAAACTATCATTATAACCCTATTAAGTAGACATTTTTTACAGTACAGGAGAGAAAACAGGCACAGAGAGGTTAAGGAACTTGCCTGAGATCACAGTGTTGGGGAGTGAAGTTTATCTCTAGCAGACTGCCTCCCGACTTGGAGCTCTTAATCACTAAGCTGTTGTGTTTGTGTATTTGTGTTGTTTTCTAAGGCAACGAATGCAGCCATTTTTGCATAATCAGATAACTTTGCAAAGAAATCAATAATCAATTTTCAGAACAGATTTTCTTTGTCTACTGTGAAGAGGTGATTAAAAACTAGGGCTTACATCTGGAATCTGGGAGGTAATTGCTGCAACTCCGTGTGATATTATAGCAATAGTAATCTATCAAACCTGCTTATTAGTGACACCCATAAAAACAAAGAAACAGAGCTACTGAAACTGCTGGCCTTCAGTTTCTCTGACACTGCCAGTTTTTCAAAGATCTTCTACACACTTGTTTTACTTAAACCAGCTTTAATTCTGCAAGCTCAGTGAAGGGCTGGCTGCCCCTCCCTCTCACGTTTAGCAGCCAGTCTTCCTAGAAAAAGAGACAAATTGAGAAAGTAGTCCTAGTTCCTGGATCTCTGATGTTCAGACAAAAAATAAAATTTAATCTGCTTAAGGAAATCATAGAGAGATGTTATTTTAATTGGCTTTGAAGCAGTTGATCTTAAATTTAATTGATTATGTGCTTTTCCTTTAAAGCTTTGTTTTTTCTGGAAAAAATGGCGTGAAAATTAAGCATAATTGCATTGCAAATGGTTATAAGGAAAAAACTATAAGGAAAAAGTAAGGAAACTATAGTAGAGAGAACAAATTAATTCTCTAGTCTGGTGTCTTGCTTCTTGATGTTTTCTTGGCGATCTTCTCTAACTTTTTTGGATAGTAATAAATGTCTTTTCAAATAGCTAAATGTAGAATTTTCTATTAGCACAAAAGTTTTTATGAAGAGGTGTTTTATTAGAATAGAAATTGAACACTAAACAAAAACAATGTTTATTCCAGAATCCATGTATCTAATTATTTGACTAATTCCATAAAATAGAAAACACAATCAAGGTGTGAATCCAAAAAATGTATATGCACAGATTCACCCTTGTATTCTTTCTTCGTCCTCATGTTCTGTCTCTCTTGCATTGTACGGAGAGGTACCAAGAGAGTTGAGAGATGATGGGGAAGAAAACCTGGGGGTACCCCATTATTATTTGCACTTGTTCCTGGACACGTAACTACTGATTTTTGTTGGGTAAGATTACTGAGAAATCAGAGGAGAACACAGCATTCATTGGATGCAACTGCAGCTTTAGATTTTAGCCCCTTCCCCCCGCTCCTTATAACACTTACCCAGGGAGTTACAAGGCAGCAATTCACTTATGGAAGAGATTGTGATGCCTTTCCAAGACTGGTCCATTTTACATACCGTTACCTAGATGTAATTTCTTCTAACGGTCATTCATTTGTCATAAATTTGGGAGGGTGGGTGTTGGGGGTGGCGGCACCACAGACCAGTCCGGGTGTGTGGACTCTTCTATTTCAGACTCTTTACTAAACGCGGTGTTGGAAGTCGAGCTCAGGACGTTATCAGAGGCAGCCACAAATGCCACATGAAAAGCAGCAAACATCCGGAGTGGCTTCCTGACAAGTCTTGCTTTTCTCAACACCAGAGATTTACCGGGGGGCAGGAGGGGGGGGGGTTGTGATACAAGCAACTTTCGCCAAGTAAGAGCCTTGTACACCCTCTCATGTAGCCGGGTGCATTCGCATTGCACAATCCAGGATCTTTGGGCTCCTGGGGATTAATCGCACTCGCGGTCACCAAACCAGACCTGAGGCTCGAAAGGCTGGGTGAGGAAGCGACTAGTGCAGCAAGAACCTGTGCCCTTTACCAGTTGGAGCCTTTGGCCGGCGGGTGCACAAATTACCCGGGGTAGGTGGTGAGCTGTGACTCAGACCTGGAGTCACAGCCGCGCTTTTCCCGGGCCCATGAGTGACCAGGCAAAGGCTGGGTGATTTCCTGTAGGCGTTTGTGTTTTCGTCGCTCGAGAAGTGGGAACTGGACGAAGGACACACAAGTCAATAGGGAAGGCCATGGGCACCAAGATAGAACTGGGTTGACTACGAAGAGCAAGTCTGTGGGGGCGGGCAGGGGAGTGCGCGCCGCAAATTCCGGGGAAACACCGGGGCGGCCCGCCGAAGAACAGACACCGTGTCCCTGGGACAAATAACAACGATAGGTCTTTGCACTTATAAATCGTGCGCTCGCGGGAGCCACGGGAAGCAGAGCGGGAGGCGGCAGAGCGCGGCGGGGCCTCCGCACCTCCCGGGTAGGGCCGCGCGCCCGGCGCCGGCTTGGCGGCTGCGCCGCGCCTCTGGATACCTTTCGCGTCTCCTCCCTGTCCCCGGGACAGTTCCCCGTGGGCCCGGGATGCGAGGTCGAAGGTCGCGGGCGGAATGGGAGAGGTGAGGAGGAAGGAGGGGCCCGGAAGGTAGCGGCCGCCGGCTCCGCTGTCGAAGCACCCCCACCCCCACCCCCTGGTCGCGGAAGCCCCTGGAAGGTCCGAGCCCCTCGGATCCAGCACCTTGCGCCCGACTCTGCCCCTCAGCTGTTCCGGCTTCTACCGCAGGGGCCAAAAAAGGGCCACAAAGAAAGGAGCTTTGGGCCGCTCGTTCCGAAAGAGGGTGGGAGGCGTGCGTTCTGCTTGCACGTACTCTCCCCTCTCTCCGCCCGCACCCATCCCCAGTCCGACCCCTCGAGGCCACCACCGAACCCCGCCCTGGCAGCGGGCGACTCCTCGACCGTAACCCTGTTCCCGCTTGGCCCCGCCTGGGGTTTGCACAGGAAATGCGCTGTTCCCGGTCCACTTCCCTGCTCAGAAACTCGTGCGCGGGGGTGTTGCTTAGATACCCACCCCCACCCCCAGCTGTGGTGCAGGGTTGAAGTGCGGGGTCCTTCCCTTCATTTTCTGGCGTAGAAACCTCAGACTCCCCGGGGGGGCGGGGCGGGGGTCAGTGGTATTGAAGGCAAAGGTGAGGCAGCCAGCTCCTTCCCCAGGGCAAATTATGCCCACACCCTGTCCTGCCCGACCCCTTCCTATCTGCGTCGCCACTTTAAAGGAAATTTAAATAGCGCCAGGGCTGCTATGCATCCACTTCTGCTGACCTCCTACTCCCATGCTCCTCATACCCTAGAAGAGGCCTGGGCTTTCCTTGTAGAGTTGTGCCCTCAGCCGACTGGACTGCCTTATCAGCAGCCTGTCCACTTTCACTCCCACCCGAAGGAGAGCAGACGCGGCCCTGCCTCGGAGGAATGTACACTGCCGTACCAATTAGTCTCCCTCCCTGATGTATACACTTCCAGCTGGGTGTTTTGGGCCTGTTGTACCGTAATCTTTTTTCCCCTGGCATGTAAAGGGGATGCTGACTTCAGCAAAGCAATCTCTTTGACATATTTTTTCTAGAGGTAATAGGTTCCCTTTCCACCCTGAAAACTTTGGTTTGCCAAGTTTCCCAAGTCAGCGGGGTTTGATTTTGCCAGGTGGTCGGTTAGGACAAGGTGTGAATTCTGTGATCATGGAATTGACCAAAGTTAATAGGTCATAAGATAGGCTACTCCAGGCAGCTCTCATTATTTGCTCTTCCGTGCTGCTTTAGCCACAAGCATATCAGATTTTAAAATAGTACCTGAATTGGTTTCCAAAATTTCTAAACAGGAGAGAAAATACTAGGAATCCTTGACTTATTCCTTTTCAGTCAGTCTTCAGTTGGTCTCTGTTACCTGAATTTTCTTCTCTGTTCACTTCTTGGACTTTGTCAACAACTTCGTACTTGCAACACAGGGTCTTTGGTTCGTTTCATCTTTATATCCCTAGAGCACACATTGTCCATTGGTATTTTAAAAATGCTTATGGACACTATAACAACTGTCCTTCTTGATTGAGTCACAGGGTCATCTCCCTTCAAGGCAAAGCATTAACAATTATCTCTGTAAACCTCAGCAAAGACTGGTCTCCTCTCAGACACGTCTGTGTAGCCCATGTAGTCATCTGACTTCAGGCCTGCACTTACTCTCTCACCTTCTCCATCACCAGGTTCAGTCTCCCTCATTAAACACCCTAAATCCCACTGCTTCTAAGGATTAACTCAAGTCCTATTGCTTTTCTGAACCCATTTGACATGGAAATCCAGACCAAGAATGTACATGGAAAATTTTGCATGTGGGTATAATGCATAAGCAAATTTCTATCTTTGGGGGATAAAAAAAAAAAAACAGAAACTTTAGTATTCATTTCTTCCTAATTGTAGAGTACAATTTTCGAAGCAGTTTCACACACATTAACTCATCTGATCTCATGATAGTCTGGAGGTAGGCAGCCTTTGTTATTATCCCCATTTTTCAGAAGAGGAGATGGAGACTGAAAAAGGATTGATGACATGCTCAAGGTCTCATGATGTGTATGCGTGGACCAACTGTTTGATCTTGCTGGGAACAGTGGTGGGTCTTGTTTTAAATTTCTTTCCATGCCATGTCTATAGCTAAAGAAGGACCTTCTGGGATTTGTAGGAACTAAACAAAGACAGCGATAGGTAGAGATGGATTAAGGACTCTTGGCACAGAAGTTTTCAGTGTTATCCCTAACCAGGTCATGATAATGTATTTAATATAAGTGATGCAGGGCTGTAACAAGAAAGCATTTTCAGTTAGGAGATCTATAACTAGGTATTTTTAATTAGGTCACCATCTAAGCCCTAAATGACATCTCATTTAGTTTGAGTAGTGTTTCACACAAACAAAATCTAATTCAGCTGAAAAAATGAAAACAGTTCAAAATTATATGGGGATAAAGTTCAAATACAAGGAAGTTGAGGTCTCAAAATCTCAGCCCCTATATTTCACACTCATTCAGAATGAAAGAGACTGTTTATTGTACTAAATTGTGGCCTCATCATATGTTTAATATTACTGCTATTGACCTCCTATAGACTGACTGTGGACCGAGTCTTTAAGGCATAAAATTATACACATAGCAGCTAGAGATAAAGTAAATTCTCTCCATGCTTGCTGTGGTTTGGAAGAGAAATGGGTGGCAAATATTATCAATTCTATTTTACAAAGTGGAAAATTAAAGCCTAGAGCAATTAGGTAATTTGAAAATATCTATTACACCAGTAATAACTAATGTTGTCATGCTTTAGTTGAAATTGTTTATTGGCAAAAACTTCTAGAGAGGTCTATAAACTATTGTGCATTTCTAATTGCATTTGAATGTGAACATTTTTAATTTGTTGGTGAAAAAGAAAATCTTTGTTTTATGCATGTCAACCTTCTAAAACTCTGTTAAGACTGGCAAGGAAAAAAAATACTCAGAATTGTCAAACATTCAATATTCCATTAGAAAAGTCTTTGCAGTATGAAGAGACACCTTGCAATCAGCGCTTACCTGGGTAGGACTAGATTTTTCTCTTAAAGGCATAGAGACAAAGTTCAATTTTGATAAATATGCCTGCTACCCAGGTATTTTAAGGAAAAGTAACCCACAAATGTACAAGATCTTTGTACATTTGCCTAGATCTTTCAGTTTACCTTGCTGCCAGGTAAACTGTGAGTCACTTAAACTTCCTCATTCTCAATTTTCTCAAAAAGAAGAAAAGGGAAAATACCCGATCTCTTTCCAATTTTTCCAGGTAAAGAAGTGAACAAATAATCACAAAGACTTTTGCAAAGTAAAAGTGCTGAATAAGAGTGGGCTAAGTGTGTATGTGTGTATGTGAGTATATATGTCTGGGTATCTGGGTCTATATGCAGTTAGATAAAGTTCTTTGTACAGAAAAAAGTAGCAAATTGAGGTAAAATGGAAGTAGGGAATGTAAAGAAGACTGTATGAGTATTGCTTTGGGTTATTATGAAATGCTGCTGGTTTTGTAGCAAAATCTTTTTAATTTTTTTCACTAATTAGTGCACAGAAAGTTCAACTCTTGATCCAGGGCAAAGCAAATTCTACTTTTTATGAACTGAGACTATGACTTTACTGGATAACTTTTATTTTAGTCAAGCTAATAGATTATTTCAGTGGTTAATTCAAAAACTAGAATTTGGAGACAGATAATTCTTTCTTTGCAACACTTTCTCATGATGTAACATTTCCCTGGAACTCACCTGACATTTCTGGAATTCTGCTGCTGAAAAGGACTGCATAACCCACTCCTGCTTCCCAAATTCTATAAAATTATCCCAGTGAGAATTTGGAAACATGGCAATGTCTTACACAGGAAATGCCAAATATTAGACTAATAAATGAAAGCACTTGTAACTTACGCAGCTATATAGAGACACAGGTATTCTTATTAAATCATTTATTTTGATATAATTGCAAACTTACAAGGAAGTTGCAAGAGTAGTGTCAAGGAACATATCACCTTCACTGAGATGCTCTAGTTTGTTAGCATTTTACCACCTCTGCTCCATCTCTACTAAATAAACAAAAACATTTCTCCACATTAGCTCTATCTCATTCTAAAATATATATAAATGTAAAGAACAATATCAATATATGACATTAATATATAACAGATTAATTATATAACATTAACATATACAGACACATTATAGATACTACATAAATATATAATACATCAATATATTATGTTACATTCCACATATTAAAACATGTATGTATGTATTTATGTTGTTAGCCTTTTTCTGAACCATTTGAAAGCAAATCGTGACATGTTTCACTCATTCTAAATATTCCATAGGACACTCATATAACCACCAAATACCCAAACAAATAAAGAAATTAAGATTACTATTACAGTACTAAACCACATGCCCAATTCAAATTTTGCAAATTGCTCCAACATAGTCTTTTTTCTCTGGTCCAACATTCAATCCAGGTTCAAACATTGCATTTCATTATCATGTCTCTTCAGACTTCCATCAGAAGAGTTCCTCAGTCTTCCCTATCTCTTCTAACCTTCATCATTTTGAAGAGTTCAGGGTTTTCATTCCAAAGACTGTCCCACAACCAGGTGTGTATGATATTGGCTAATGCATTCTTAGCAGGTAAATTACAGAAATGGTGATGTACTCTTCTTGGAGCATGACAAGGGAGGTCAGATGTCAGCCCTTATCATCACTGGTAAATTAACCTAGATCAGCTGATCAAGTTAGTATCCACCCATTTTCTCTACCTTCAAGTCACCATTTTTCCTTATGCAATTGATAAATTTTTTTTTGTAGGGAGAACTCTGCCATAATACTACTAATATCTACTCCTCATTAAACCTCCACTCACCTGCCTTAGCATCCACTTAGATGAGTAACAAATGGTTTTCTATTCCCATCATTAGTTCTATATTTATTTAGTCCTTATACTGTAAGGAAGTTTTTCCTTCTTATTTATTCATTTATTTATTTATATCAGTATGGTCTCATGGATTCCTTCCTTATAAGATAGTTTGTCTTCCTTAACTAATTTCATTTGTTTGATAGCTCAAGTTTTTGCAGATTTAGCCAGCTTGTCACCTTTCAAGCTGGCTCCTATATCCTTTTAATATGTCCTTATTATTCTTTGACCATTTCCTTATTTTTGGCATAAATATATATTCCAGTCTTATCTTATACTTTTTGTACCTCAGCCTCAATTCAGTCATTTCTCCAAGAAGTTGAGAGGCTCTTTTCATGGATGACATTTAGAAAGATCTGAGTTCTTATTAATACTAGGGCATCATTGCTTCTATATATGCTCAGCAGAGAGAGCTAGGAAACATACATATGTGTATGTACATATACACTCATATATCCATAACTATTTCTATAGTTACCTCTAAAACCTATTAAAACCATGAGTTAATTGATGATACCTCCAATTCCAGTCCAATATCTCAGGGCTTTTGCTACCCTGCTATCTTTCCATGTTTCTAAATCCCTATTCTAACATTAAGAACCTAGACTTTGTTCTTCTCACTGTATCTGCACATTTGCTCACTGTAATCATCTTCCAAATATTTCACCTGCCTGTTCTTGGTTCCTCTTTTTCTTGGTTTCCAGGCATGCTATTTACATTTGTGTAGATCTTCTGCAGCAGTCCACTTTTTCCATATTTATAAGTGAGGGAAAAAAAAATAACTATGTCTTTACCTTTATTTTAAAATTATTTGAAGTATAAAATGTGACCATATCGAAGTTTTCTTCTTACTATCTTTACTTGCTAGAAAAATCCCCAGGGGTAAATTAAAAACAAAATTACAAGGCAATATTTTTGTTTGTTTTCAATGGGATTACCCATACTTTTGAAACTGTAAGATTGTAACTTTAAAACCAAAAGTGGCCCACTGCTTTCAGTTATGGCTAAAGCAAAACTAGAGATTGGCTTGACCTAGTAAGATTTCTTTTACTAAAGCTGCAAGGAAAAAAAGAGGAGTAACTATTAGATAATATTTTCCAGAAGTGTTAATAGAATTTGTGGCAGATTTGAGGAAATACTTCGTAAATACATTGCCTCTCCCCTCTGTCAGCCACACCCACACACAAATTACTCTCTATTATCTTAAACAAACAAACAAAAAATAACGACTCAGATTTCATGACTTGCCCAAAGTGCGGAGGTTGGCCAACTTAATTTACACCACTTCTATGCATGATCGAATTCCCGTGAGTCATTTCCATCGTCAGCGTGAAAGAAAAAACTCAGTGGAACTATATTAAAATGAAGACCAACCACTGAGCCTCCAAGCCAGGCTCAGTTTCTCCCTGAACTGCATCTTCCACAGCTGCTTTCTCTCTGCATAGCTCAGGAGCTGCACTGCTGGCAGCCTCTGCTGCCCCGACAGTGAGTAGGTACAAGTTCAGCTGCAATAAATAGCCTAGGTCACATCGCAGGCTCTTCTCTCCTTGGCATATCTTTTCTCCCTTAAAACTGAAGGAGGAAAATCTTACTAGGTCATTTCTATGGAAAAGGTAATGATAAAACATCCCAGAGCTAGAAGGGGCAGCCTCTGGCTAAGCAAAGACTATAAGCATGAATGATTTAAGAAATATTAATCATATGTATATGTATTAACAGTTTCATCATTGTATGTAGTTAAGACTTATAAAAGAGATCTAAGAGGACAATTTGGTTTTAGGATAGTTATTTAAATCGAAGCTTTAATTTTTGAGCAGTTCAAGTCTTCAATAATTGAAAGGCCTAGGCTAATTAGATTTTGCCAATACTTATTTTATTTTTTTAACAAATGAATTATAACAGTACAAAGATAACGAACGTAAATACTTTTCAAGACTTTTGCATAGCATTTGATTTGGGTACATTTTAATAGTGAAAATGTCTGATGCACATGCATAACATATAATCACCAGTTCCAGTTCAATCATATGCAAATATCCTATCCATTATGGTAACCTATTGTGTTCCCACACAAAGTGGCTGTTTCCTATCTCTCTACTCGCATTTCTCACTAATCTCAGCCTACATCGCTACGTTCTAGCCACTGGCTTCTTGCTATTCCTAAAACGTGCCAAGCTCTTTCTGCCTCAAAGCCTGTGTTCTCTTCCTTCTGTGTGGAACCAAGTTCCCCAATATTCTTCTGTGGCTAGCTCCCTCATTCAATGACACCTACTCTAAGACACCATCATAGTAAAATAGCCAATGTCTGCCACATTCCCCACAGACTTGTCACATTCAGATCTCTCACTTGCTTTATAATTTTGTAAAGCACTTATTACTAGCAGTCATCATATTGCATATGTGTTTATTGTCTATCCCTCTCCCCATGAAAAGGCTAGTCACCTGAAATGTTTTTGTGATGTACCTTACTATAACCCTGTGCCCAGAACAGTTGGTGATTGGCATGGTACTCATGGGAGCTTAATAAGTTGAATAAATGAAAGATCACCTAAGATAGAGCTCATTAAAGGATTTCCCTGTGTCCTCATTTGGACCAAAACTAGGGATGCTTTTGACTGCTAGTTAGTTTTTTACTATGCATTTTTACATTGCATTTTTTAAAAACTCTTCCCCCTGAAAGTTTTTATTGTTTTTATTGAAGCTTTATTATGTCAGTTTAGGAGGAATGTCCCTAAGGAGGACATGTATTTCATTAACAGAGTATTATCTCACAGAGTAACTAAGAACTTCCAGAAGAAGGGTGACAGTTATAAGAACCTCTAAATAATCGTGACTGATTAGGTATCTTAATCCAGTTGCCAGTTAATTGTGTTTGTTTGTGATTAAGAATATGATTTTCACCTACTCTCCCTCCACAATCTCCCTGTGTTTTGAGAGACCCAATCTTGCTGCCCACTTCATATCTCCCGCCAGCTCTTTGAAGGTGTTTGCTGAGGGGGTGAGACCACAGCTATCACCTGGAGCCAGGAGCTGGGAAGAAGGAATCTCTGTCAAGCCACCTGCAGGTTGACTAAGAAAAATCCCTACGCCCATGGCAAACAACAGGAGATCTGAGAACTGGCACCCTGTTCCCCACCCCCTCTCCCTACAGTCAGGTCACTATTTCTAGGGGGGAAATGATTCCTAAATGATCAGCTGAAATGCTAATCAAAATGAAATGTTCTCAAACTATCTGTGAAGAAAGATCAGATTTTTTTATTTATTTCTAATCTGCCACACGTGGAGATTTTTAAAAATACAATAAAAATAAATTACTAGAAAAATAAAATGACAAAATCATGTAAAATACAAGCTCACATTTTTCTATGATAAGGCTCAGCAGACATCAGATTACTCTCAAATTGCTACCAAAGTTTCAGCCTGACTACTTGCAATTTCTCTACCTGCTCTTTGGGCAGGGCACAGGCAGGTCACAGTCCCACCCCTATAGGGATCGGACCTCAGGTCTCAGCCTCTCATATCATATATATACTATATATAATATTCCATTTTACCAATGAAGAAACTGAGGTGAACTTTCTAATAGTCAGTTTGGAGGATCTGGTACCAGAAGCCACAGCTAAAGGATGGAGTCCTTTACCTAAAGCACTTAGAGCTATGCCAACACACAGCCTAAGTGTGCGGCTCCTGCAGATGGTATAGGCTTGCTCCAGGACTTGTGAGGTGCATTTATCTTTCTAGTGGGATAAGGCTTTTTGGTCAATCTTTTCTCACACCATCCCTCAACTCATTCTAACTTGTAACTTTGTAAATATGCTTGGGATTCTGGCTGACACAAATTTTTAAAATTTTCATCTTCCTTTTGTTCCCATCAACATCAACAAAGAGCTATGGTTTCAAGTTTCAATATATGGGAAATATTTCCATATAATACAATATTGATTATTTTTGGTATACATATATTATTACCATATTAAGGCCTTTCTTCAGACAGAGGATTTCAAGTTGTTAATTGATGTGAAATTGTATTTTTGAGGCAGATACTTGAACTGTTTATCCACAATTCCACTTTAAATCACAATTATCTGTACTCTCAAAGATGCTTATCTAGTCATATTATTTCAGTTTTAAATTTCTTTATAAATAGTTTTCTTGACTTCAGATGATCTTATTTAAATGATCTTTTTATTTAAATATTTTACTGTTTCACTAGCTGTAGGTTTTTTCTAAGCCAGGCATCAGCAAGTGTTTTCAGGTCTTTTAGAGCAAGAACTTTCTGTAAGGAGGAGATCTAAAATTATGACACTATTCAAATTACAACAACATGGAGTATTACACAAAGGAGAAAAATGATTTCTTTTGTAGGTTTTCAGTCATAATGAACTTCCACAATGCATTTAAAATGGTGTGTTGAAAAAAAAATAAAATGGTATGTTGGATTGTTAAAAAAAAATTGGTATTGCTTTTTAAAATGTGAATTTAAAAAGTGACTTGTTTTGCAAAATATAATATTTATACTTCACTATATATGTGTATATATAAATTATATATATATATATAATTTAATCTTCAAAGTCACCTTACCAGTTAGATATTTTTACTTTTTCCTTTACTTTTTTTTTTTTTCACCACAAGAAAATGAAGTTCAGAGAGCTGAAATGACTCACCAGAGTCACAAATCTAGGAAGGATTGCATCCTTTGATTCCACAATTTATGCTTTTTCTGCCGTTCCACACTGTTAACATGGCTTCATACATGCAAAAAGGATGAGTCTACTATTTTCCTATTAGCCACTCTATTATTCCTCCACCATTTGAAGGACTTCAGTTCCCTTAGGTTCTATGAACTGGCTTGAACTTAGGACAACATGCTTTTTATTCAATATGTTTGCAGTGATATTAATACTTTCTACGTCCATAGACTAAATTTCTATAACAAATATGGTAAGACAGTATCCTAAATTTAGCTTATTATAATAAACTTGTAGGAGAGCACACTCCAGTTTTTCAGACTACTGTCAACAGGGATTCTACTCAATCTGGAGAAAGCCTAGGAAGCTGTATTATAAGCAATCCCATTCTGTAGACAAGGTCAAAAAACATTGCCTTAATATATTAAAAGTATTATAGTAAACTGTTAATGATATGCAATAAAATTGTTGCAACATAGAGGAAAACAGTTATGCATGCTAATTTAAATTTAAATGCAGGCTTCTCCTGCATTAAGCTGCCTGCTTCTTGCACTGAACTGAACTGCCTGCCTTTGCAGTGTTCCTGCATCTGAGCTTACCCATGTAAAGGAGATCCTGGAATTGTATTTTAACCAAAGAGGTTGAAACTTCCCCTTTCCAATTGGAGCGGGAGCTTCACAGCTATCCCCATTAGCATCTTCACAGATCAATCAGAGAGACTCCACTCTAACCAATCAGGACAGTGCTTTTTGGACCCATCAAACTGTGATTTGGAGTCCTTATTTGCATAAAGGTAGACCAATCAGGGACCAGGGATGGGGACTTCTGTTTATATGCTCTATAAGCCAGCTCCTGGGTTCCCTGGTGGTGTAGTGGCTAGGCTTTGGCTCTTACACCACCATGACCTGGGTTTGATCCCCGCTTAGGGAACCAACCAACCAAAAAAAAAAAAAAGAATCTCATAAGTCAGCTCCTATCTGGCTTGGGGAATCTCACCTTTCCTTTCCAGCACTGTTCATTTCCACTGAAGACTTAAAGATTGTTTTTCCCCAACTGGAGCTGAAACATTGAAATAGTCTCACTGGACCAGGATAGAGCTATATAGCTAGAGAGCCACCTAGCCTAAGGGCCACCTCCCAGCTTCCCAGCCTTTTTGCTCCATAGTCCTGCTGTTCCATAACTAAGCTGTGACACTATTGAGCTGTTCCACAGCCATGCTGTATCACAATTCAGCTGTTTGCACTCAACAAAGTTTCTCTCTTTACAGCACCCCAAATTGGGGGTTCCTTTTGGCATTGAATTGGCCCCACAATGACTATTGGTTGACAAAGCAAACAAGCAAAAAAGCTATCCTAGGTTCTTAGCCTCCTGATAATTTGTAAAATAAAAGAAATAAAAAAAAAACTTCAGAGAAAAAGATCTTCTTAGTTTCATCTTAACAATGTTTTTCTTAAAATACATGTAGCCTGGGTCATCTTTAATGTCGTTCTCCAAAATGGCAAAAATTATGATTCAAAACTTTCTTGAATTACATCTCCTATGATTCCCATAGTGTCTTCCTCTAAGAAAAAATTAATTATTTAGGTATTTCATAGCGATTTTTTATAATTTTGTTGACAGAGTTCAGGCCACAGTACATGGCAGTTTGTCATTTTTTTTAAAACTTGACCACCTGTCATATTCCTCTTCATACCATTTTATACCGCTTTATATCATTTTGGGACACAAAGATGCTTAATAAAAACTAATTGATTACAATTCCAATTTGATAAGAATGGTGGGAAATGACTTGGTAATTTCTTGGCTTTCTTAAATGCTGTTTCCTGTGTGTTCATTTCAGTTCATTTTAGTTACTAGCATCTTAAACTTTCATGCATTGCTGGACACATACAAAAATTGACTGGCCTATATCAAATACTTATCTACCACTAAATTAGCCTCTGGTTTTCAAGTAATTTTAAGAAGGTTCAAAATGGCAATTCAAATTATTTATAAGCAAAACATACCATTTATCACATAAATGTAATTTTTAAAAAATATTTTCTTGCCACAGTAACAAAGACATTGAAAACATTTTGACATTTAACAATAGATGAATATGGATAGGTATATATAGGCTTTTTGTACAAATTTTTTTGGAGGGGCCATGGCATTGAGAGCGCTGAAGCCTAGCCACTATACCACCAGGGAACCCCCTACAATTTTTATTTTAGTAACTCTTTAGTAAGTTTGAAATTGTTCCCTAATAAAAGGTTTTTTTAAATTAGGCATTAAATCTTGAAAATACATTATGTAAGGGAAAGAAACCAGTCACAAAGGACTACATATTGCATGATTTCATTTATACGAAATGTTTAGAACAGGCAACCCTATAAACAGAATATAGATTATCAATTGCTTAAAGGTGGGGTATAGAGAAGCTGGTGTGGGGTGATGGTTAAAAGGTATGGGGTTCCTTTTGGGGGTGAGGGAAATGTTATAAACAATTGTGTTGATGATTGCACAACTCTGAACTTACTAAAAACCACTGAATTGTATACTTTAAATGGGTAAATTGTGTAGTATGTAAATGAAATCTCAATAAAGGCATTACTTAAAAAAATAGAAATCAGAGACAACCTAGAAAGGACACAGATATGAAAAGTGTTCTTTCAAGTTGAAATCTGGTTTAAAAATGCAGTCACTTTAGATAACACCCATGAGGATATTATTCCTACCAATGTCAGCCCTATTTCTACTTTGACAGAAAATGGATTATCTTCTCTCCAGAATAGCTAATATAAAAATGAACTAGCACATAAACTAATTGATTTATGATTAGTCATAGGATACTTTTAACATCTGTTAGTTTAAATTTTAAACTTGATGTATTTTATGTCTTATTTTCAACTTGAATTCATGGATGCTTTTGAAAGAACTTCTGTTTAAAGCATTATACAAATCTACTTTAGAATCTTATGAGATGTTTTCTCTCTCCTCACCTTCCTGCCTAGCGAGTTTGTTTTCACTCTCTCTTTCTCAGTATTACTAAGGTTAAATGGCAATTAAGTTTTGTGGCAGGAATACTGATGAACTTTTTAAAACAATAAGTTTACTAAGTTAAATGTGACAGTTGAGTAATTGTAGGAATGGGAAGAAAATTTTAACATATACCTTTCCTTCATTTCCCTAATATGTGTTAGTATATTTTTATCAGATATTCTCTCACTTGTTTGGGGATTTGATGAATTATTTCAGAATATTTTTTGCTTAATAATTCAGTGATATTAAGTAAGCTTGAGGCTTAGTGAGCTTGGAAAATATTTGTGTAGAAGGCAGTTTTCATTAATAGTAAATATTTCATCTTTTTACATAAGAAGCAAAATTTTACAAATGGATTTAAAAGGCACATGACAATGTTCTGTGTGAAAATGCTTTCTTTAGGTGCCTGAGGACTCAAAATGACAAAGAGAATCTTTATTTCTCTACAAAATGAACTCCGTATTACCCAAAGTGTTTTCAAATTTAAGCACAGTGTCTGTGGCAACATGCAATAATGTGGAAATTACTAGAGAATTCTACTTGGGTGCAAGAACATTGTCAGTTCATTGTGAAGTAAGACATCACAATGTGGGCAATGTCTGCATCATTCCTCCACACTGAGAGGTTAGCAAATGCTCTACGAGCTTCTGTTTAAACATCTTATTTGTCCTTCCTGCCTCAAAGGGAAATATTTTTCTAAAATTGATCATGTCAAGTTTTCTGTTTGGAAACATTTATTAGAAAATGAGTTATTTTACTGGTAAGTAATAAACCAAGAGCATACTGTTCAGTTTTGAAATCTGTGGGTGTTTTTTTTCTACCCAAACAAATAGTATATTGTTGTCAGAAAGAAAAACTTTTATTTATTTTTGTTTATTACCCCACATTTTGGAAAACCTAGTCATTTGTATTTTGGGCCAAAAAGAAAAGGGGGCTACTGCCTGACAAAAGAATCATTTCTCAGTAGATAAGTGAATGATGTACCTTTTGTTTACTTCCATAGAACCAATGACTAATATAAATAGAAAAACATTATTAATAGAATTAAAGATACAAGGAAATACAGATTCGTTTTATGGTTCCCAAATGAATCAAACCAACCAACAAAAACCATCAACAACAAAAAATTTGAATTTAAAATTGTGTCTCTACTACTCTGATTATTCATATGTGCTCATATATGAGAATGTATACACAGTCTCCTCATTTCTGATTTCAGAAAGTTAATTGGTGAAGGAAGGTTTAATAATTATTGTTCCCTATACTGTAATAATTATTCAAATATTTTAAAAGCTTACACTTAATTTAAGACATAGCCTGTTAATAATCAGATAACATATTTAACTCAAAATGGGGTGAATATCAGAATATTCTGTTTGATAATATCAGCTACACTTAATAATTCTATGGTCTACTTTACAGTCTGATTTAAATTTTGACTCAATAGCCTTGAAGAAAATTTCTAGAAGGGCCAAGTCATTTAGTTTTAGTTGGTATCAGCTCTGACATGGGACACATATTCATTCCACAATCTATCACAGAATCTATCTTTCATTTGTAAAGGCACCCCCAAAATATCTAACAAAATACCATCATTCACTAAATCATTTATCTATTTGAATCAAATTCATTTCCCTTAGTAAAATTTTTTTAAATTTTAGAATGTCATCATTTTGACCTATTTTTTAAACTGAATTACTTTATTAAGTTAGATCAAACACAGGCCGTTTACCTCAACTAAGTGGACATGCTAAACTGGCTCCAAAGTTGATTTGGGGAACTCATTATGGACTTCACAAAGTGTTCAAGGTTACTTTTCAATTTGTTTCAGCCAGAATCAATAAATCTCTCACCTGGTTTCTTTGCTGTACGTATTGTACCTGTTAATCATGTATACACATGGTACAGCACATTAGACTTGGAGAAAGAGTTTTCGGAAGGGAGCCAATTTTTAACTACTGTAGCGTTGAAATTTGAAAACAAAGGAAAACTGCTCCTATTTATTATTAAGGTGTGATGTGAACTAAAAGCCATAAATAATCATGCTGGCCAATTTCCAGGACCAGAAGAAGGAAGGGGGAAGTTGAGAGAGAGAGAGAGGCAGTGGGGTGGGGGAAGAGAAAGAAAGAGAGACAGAGAGAGAAAGAGAGAGAGAAAGGAGAGAGAGAGAGAGAGAGAATACTGTCTTGTGAAATTGTTCTATTGAAAAATTTCAACATTTAGAAAATTCTTAATAGAAAGCCACAAGTGCCCAACAAGTAAAAGGGAAACAGACAACTCTACAAATATAAAATAAGCTTTCTTACTTACATACATGCATATTTTAAGAGACCACATGAAATCTTCCTAGAGATTAAATGTTAAAGTTTAAATTTATGTGGGTGAATATAAAAAAAAAAAACTGTGGCAGAAAATACAAAGTATATAATCTTTGCAGTGACCCCTTTCTCATGCTATTTCCCTTCTTTTTTTCTCTGGATTACCCTATTTATGTTTAGAATTAAGATTCAGGGTTCCACCTAATGATGGATGGATGTAATATGTACTTCAGTGGTGTCCAATCAACCTAATCTTGCCCCAGCTGAGCTCCAAACTCTCTGTATGGCTTCAGGCTAATAGTCTTGTTTCTTATTCCATAAAATGAAAGGGTTGCAGAAGATGGCTCTTGGAGCCTCTCAGTTTTCACATTTTGGGATTCTTTCATTGTCTGTATGGCAATGAGATCATAACACTCCTACCTCTCTGATGAAATAGGGAGGTAGACTGTTTCTAAACCTCCACTCTAGTAGGATAAAAATCACCAGGGGCTGGGCTAGGTGAGGTAACTTCCATGAATAGGATTTTTACCAAGCAATGCAGAGAATTCTTACCTGGATGGTTCTTAAGAACTCCTTGCCTTAGGGATTTTTTAAGCTTCTAATGCAGAAGAAGGCTGTGAAAATAGACACTTTTTTAAAAGTTTACCTAAGGGTATTTTCACATTTTGAATGAAAATAACAGGTTGTGCATTTAGGAAATTAACATATATAATAGACAACCCTAGGAAGAGGGGCAATAGTAATAGCTATGGGGACGGTTTTTAGATTTAAGCCACTTTTTACATTGCTTGTTGTAAAGAATGAGTATGGGAGATAAAGAATTATAAAAACAATGTCTATTTTTAATTTTAGTGGAAATTATTTACTGTAATAAAATAAATGTTCAAACCATAAAGCACTGTAATCACCTCACATTCATTAAATCTAAACTCTAATCATTTTATATACCTTAATACCTTTAAGGATATTCATCATTTTTCTAATTTAAGAAATTCTAAACCTTTACTTTAATCAATGTCACAAATTAATGATGGTGAATCTAGTATTGACCCATTCACTCTTTTTTTTACTAACAGCTCTTTTTGAGATGTATTTCACATACCATATAATTCACCCTATTAAATTGTACAATTCAATGGCTTTTAGTATCGTCCCATATATCTGCAACCATAGCCACAATTAATGTTAAAATGTTTCCATCACCCCCAAAATAAACCTTTAGCAGTCACTCCTCATTTCCCCTCAGACCTCCATAGCACTGGAAAATCATTAACCTACTTTCCGTCTCTATAATTTTGCCAGTTTTAGACAGTTCATATAAATGAAATCATACCCTATGTAGTCTTTTGTGACTGACTTCTCTAGTTGGCCAGATGTTCTCAAGGCTCATCCATGTTGTAGCACTACTTCAATACTTTCTCCTGCAGAATAATATTTCCTTGTATGGTTATGCCATATTTTATTTATCTATCCATTCATCAGTTGACAGACATTTCTACCTTTTTGGCTATTAACAATAATGTTATGAATATTTGTACAGAGGTTTTTGTGCAGACTCATATTTTCAGTTCTCTTGAGGTGGTATTGCTAGACCATAAATAACTATATGTTTAACCATTTGAGGAATTATCAGACTGTTTTTCTAAATGGCTGCACTATTTAAAAATCCTACCAGTAATATGTGGGTTCAATTTCTCCACATCCTAACCAATACTTGTTATTATCAATCTTTTTTATTATAGCCATCCTAATTGTTATGAATCAATATCTCATTGTTTTGATTTATATTTCCCTAATGTCTTATGATATTGAGCATCTGTTCATGTGCTTATTAGTGATGTGTATCTTCCTGAAATGTCTATTCAGGATCTTATTCCTAATTTGAAATTGGGTTTTCTTTGTATTATTGAGCTATAAGAATTCTTTTTTATATTCTGGATACAAGTCCCTTACCAGATATATGATTTACAAATGTTTTCTCTCAGGTTGCCTTTTCATTCTCTTGATGGAGTCCTTGGAAGCACAAAAGTTGTTAATTTTGATGAAGTCCATTCTGTCTATTTTTTCATTGGTTAGTTGTGCTTTCAGTGTCATATCTAAGAAACTATTGCCTAATTTAAGATTATAACTCTAGCATTTACATTTATGTTGATTTATTTTTTAGAATTTTATTTATTTTTTAAATTGTGGTAAAATACACCTAATAAAATTTACCATTTTAACTATTTTTAAGTGTTCAGTAGTGTTAAGTAGTTCAGTAGTGGTAAGGACATTGACACTGTTGTGCAACTAATATCCAGAACTCTTTTCATCTTGCAAAACTGAAACTCTAGCAACTAAACAACATACCCCAATC
Source organism: Lyroderma lyra (assembly GCA_004026885.1). NCBI lineage: Eukaryota > Metazoa > Chordata > Mammalia > Chiroptera > Megadermatidae > Lyroderma > Lyroderma lyra. Next base: position 110,231 of record PVJL010003045.1, read on the forward strand.
CTCCTTCCTCTCAGCTTCTAGCAACTTATCATTCTATATTTTCTGTTCTGTGCATTTGGTTACCTCCAAAGAGAATGTTTGTCTTTTTTGGACTGGCTAATTTCACTTAGCATAATGCTCTCAAGGTTTAGCCATGTTGTAGCATGTGTCAGAATTTCCTTCCTTTTAAAGGCTGAATACTCTTCTATTGTATGTATACAAGTATACCACATTTGTTTTTAAGTATTCAACCCATTTCGAGTTAATAATTGTTATTATGGTGTGAAGTGGAGTTCAACTTTATTTATTATTTTGCATGTGGAAATCCACTTGTCTCAGGCCCATCTAGTCTTAGCACAGATAAGGAGCTGAATTTAAATTCTATTATTTCAAACTCTTATAAGTCAGGGGAAAAAATCCGAAGGCTGTTTCAAAAGACATAATGAATAATCAGGATACTTTGTATTGTGAGTGACAATATGTATTTCAAGACAAATAAACAAAACAAAATGTGAAGTTGGCATCTTATTGTTTCTTCCTTGTACTCTAGAATTTTTCTACCATTTTCTTTTGAAACATAGACTGTCACTGCATGTCCTGTTTTAAGAGAATTGTGAGCTGAATAATACAAACCATACTTAGAATAATTTCATAATTATGATTATCATCATATATAAATATAATAGTCATCATAAAGTATGCATATGAACATATAAATTGGCAAAAAGAATCAACAAAATTTAGTGGGAATGTTAGCAAGAATCAATGTATACTTGACTACCAATAGGTGGCACTAGACATTTAGTCAGGATTTTATTTGTTTTTCTATTGCAAATAATATGCATAACTATAAAGTCTCCCAGTGGAAAAGAGAAGCAATCTCTAGAGGAGATACAAAATCATTAGGAAAAAGTGAGCTTTCTTTATAATAGTCTTATTCAAATTGACGATAGTGAAGACAGCTTTCAATTACAGTAATACCAAAGGGACATATCTACAAGTTTGTGTTGCTCCAACATCTAATAAGAAAAGTTACTACTGGTATTCAGATAGCCTTTGTGGTCAAAATGCAATCAGATCCTCTGGAATCCACTGAGAAGTAGCCGGGAAAACTTTGGATGCATTTATTGTTTGTATGTTTGTTTGTTTGTTTTATTGCATCATGTTTAGAAGAAAAAATATGTAAGTAGAGCAGAGAAAGATCTACATTTGACTCCAGGTAGATAGTTACAGACCCAAACAAATGATAGAAAACAGGACAGAATTCAATCATTTATATATATTTCCTATACTGTTACAACAGTTGTCAATATTATCACTGGTAAATTAAATATTACATACATGTCTATGTCTATATATCTTTACACACATATGCAATTGATTGTTGTTACATTATTACTGAAAACTAGAAATAACTTAAAAAATAACTAACTTTTACATTAAAAATCTGCACATAACAGCAATATTATGTATTAAACATAGTGTTTTAGATTAACTTTATTTTTATTTGCGATGCTTTCCACCATTGAGTGATTGTACTTTTTTTAAACAAGTGAGCCTCATGCCATCATTTAATGTACCCTAGGAAACAAAAGCCTAATATAAAAAATAAAGCCACAAAACAAAACCTGTATCCTCCAACCCATTCCTAGAGTATGTTCAACTCTTTCTGTAGATTATCTTGGCTCTGAATAACCATGGGATGATACAGGAATCATCACAGAGTCCTGAAGCAAATACTGAACCTAAGGACCCACTGACCTTTGGTCCTAGGACTTTACCTTAGTCTAGTTCAGCTTTGCAGATGACCTAGTACAATTAAATTTTTCCAGGCTTCTCTGAAACACTACTTCATCTATTTTTCCTGCACACTTGGTGACGGTAATAACCCTTGCATTTCTTATCTTGTCTTTCCTGAAGTGCAACTTACTACCTAGCTAGATACCCCAAGTGCACCCCGCTACACACACACACACACTTCACAACATTTGGAATAATATCAGGTGTAGCATTCTACAGTAGAAAGTGTCCACTATGTTTACAATCATGAAATAAAAAATATATGGATAGGATGAGCAAAATATTTTTAATAGTTCCAGATAATGCAATAGATGAAATTTTTTCTTTCCAGTAAAAAAGTTAGGTATTTTTAATTTCAAATGAATTTAATTCCAATCAAATACACTGAGATTTTATTGCTTTATTTAAAAATTTTATTGGTTCATTTTTTAAATTTACTTCTCAGTTTTAGAAATTTAGGGTTGTGATTTACATATTTTTGCATTTTTAAGAAACTAGTGCTTGTCTTGGCAGGACTCATCAGATGTCAAGTATATTTATATTTTTATCACACCACAGGGAAACTACTTGAACACAGGGGAGCTTTTGGTAGACTGAATAAATTTATATGTGTGTGTAGTATTTTTCAAAGTAGCATTCATGGGCCTTAAAACCCCAGACATTCCTGGGGACCTATGGATATTTTATGCAATTTAATAATTTTAGTTTTATTGGTTTCTGTTTTTGATAAATATATGTAAAATACATTTTTTCTGTGTCATAAGGATAACTACATCACATATTATGAACATTAGAAGGGTTACATGGGACTTCTGCTCTTATATGAACAAATTACAGAATCTTAATCCCTTCTTCAAAGCTTTGGGGGCCAAATAAAAAGAAAATGTAATGCATATACAAGGGCTGTCCAGAAAGTATCAGCCATGTAATATGAAAAATAGAGGGATTTATGGCTGGATATTTTCTGGACAGCCCTCGTATCACATATTATTTAATAACTGAGAAGTCTGGAACAGCAACGTATAAGCAAACATGTTAAAAATTTAGCACAAAACATAGAAATATTCATATTTAGTGGATAAATAAAATGAAAAAGAATCTTCAACACCAGATTTTTTTCTGCCAAAGAAGTTGTAAAATTAATTTTGATTTTCAGTGACTTTTTTTTAACTTTAGAATTTCAAATAAGATACTGTGGACCACCAAAAAGATCTGTCCACCAGCTGGTCCTTACTTCAGAATACAGTTGCACCCACTGCAGAGCAAACTGTTCCGTTGGTGCTCGTTGGAATGACTGAGGGCAAATAGAGAGGGTATCTCTGGGCAAAGAAAAGCAGAAAGTATGATTTTAAAAATTTAGCTAAGTGTTTTTGCATTTGGCAGAATTTGGTCCAAGGTTTGCAAGTTTGCACGAGAGAGACAACACTACCTCCAAACACTGGAAACTACTAATAATATTAATCAAAAGGAACCATCAAGTGGTAGACAACCATATGGGCATAGGTCAGTAGGCTCATCATCACAAACAGATTAAGTCTTCAAGCCCATTAAAGTGGGGATGAGCATTAATTCTTTTCATTGCAACTACCTGAATTTTACATTAAGTAATATAAATTATGTAAAAACTGTAAGTAACCACATCAATTCAGATTTTGTTCATAGTTTTTAGAGCTGTGTGGATTTCAAAGTTGTATATAAAGAATGATGAACTTGTATATGTTCTACCCCTTGTTAGTTACATGATTTTGAGAGAATTACTTCTTGGTACCTCAGAATCATAATTGATAAAGTGAGAAATAATTTATCATGAGAATTAAACCAACTCATGTCACACACAAAGCAATGAATTTTACAGGAATTCCAAAGATGCAGGTACTTTGAGTGCTAGCCAGAGCAGTTAAGTTAAATTTAATTGTGCGTTATTCAGTCAAGATTAAGGATCTGGAGGAGAAAATGTGGATGAGCTTTTAGCCACCCACCCCAGGCAGGGTGCCAGCACCTAGACTGTAGGTGGAGATGGGGGCAGTGTCCATCTCTCTTTACATAATTCCTGTATCAAGGTCATGTCAGGTAAGAAGCAACTCAATTTCTGGGCTTTCCAGTCTCAATAAATAGTGCAGATAAACACAGGGGAAAGGAGTCAGTGAGAGAGGAATAAGTATTGTTTATACAAAATAATGTTTAAAAGTCTAACTTGAAATTTTGACCTTTAATATGTGTGACATTGGGCAAATTACTCTGAGTCTCTTGTTTTTACAACAGATAATAATGGTGCTTGCTTCGTATGGTTGTAGTGAGATTCAGTGCAATGGTAACGCAAAATCCTGGGAACAAAGTAAGGCCCCTGTAATGCTCACAAGGATTAGTACTTTCCATGCACTTACACTCACTCTGGCAAGTTTCAAACTAAACATCTAACTAAACAGGGTTAATCTCCAAGTCATTCTGTTGTAACCTTAGCTATCCTTTGGAGGGACCACAGTCCACCAAGGTAAATACAACAATCATGAGAATGAATAGCTCCACATCAAAGCTGCTCCCAGGGAGTTGGTCTGTAACAGGGGCTGGTTAAAATGTCACTGAGAGGCTCCCTGAAGGTACAGTTTGGTTTCACTTCTTCATTCCTTTCTTCCATCACTTAGTCCATTCCACTTCCAAGGGCTGGACTAACTCGCTAATTCTGGGAACACTGAATTATATTTCAGAAATACATTTCAGGTATGTTTTAAGATAATGTTAATTGATTTCCTTCTTTTGAATATTAGTTATTTTACTAAAATAAAATAACTTGGAAAAATACATATAGTCAAATATTTGCTCCTATGTATTAGAAAAACAAAAAAACTACATCACACGATAAAAAGGAAAAAGGATGCAAATTTGTCAGGAGAGCAGTGGCATATTTGCACTGAGAATTATCAATAAGGAAATTCAGTCCAGCAGTTTCTCAGTAGACTTTCCACATTCTTTCCTTTTTTCTCAAAAGGCAATACAGATCAGGGGTTGTAGAGTATCAAATTGGTCAGTTGGGTAGATAAAGGAGTTTCAAATAAAGGAAGAAAATGTGGTCACAAATGCTGAATTCTCCAAGAAGAATTCCTTATCCTTCTAAGTGTCCCCTTGGTTGGTCAGGCCTTAAAGGATGGCCAGACCATTCGATTGCTTTTTCTCCTTGTGTGACTTCATCTGAACTTGTGGAAATCAGAAGTTCTGCTATTCTCAGTGCAAAGGGTAGAGTGGGGCAGGAAGTGGGGCTTTCTATGCTTGAAAAGTGCAGAAGTGACAGTGTGGAGTATGCCTGCTGGGCCACGTCTGTGAATTAAAAACAGAATGGAGATGTGAGGTGCAAGTGTCCTTGAAAATTATCCCTGGTATGATTTGAATTACATGTAAGGCACACTGGCAATAGCACTGTGGTACAGTAGACTCTCAGTTAACTGGCACTCATGGGGATTGGTAGATGCTGAGTAAGTCTAAGTAGACTCTGTTAACTGAAACTCAAGCAACTGGCACTCTCAAGCAATCAGCAAGAGCTCAAGCAACTGGCAAAAAATTGGTTGCTTGAGAGTGCCAGTTGCTTGAGTTCCAGTTAATGGAAAGTCTACTGTATTTATTATTTTCAGTGGTAAAGGCTTTTGTTTTCATGTAAGAAGCCCTTAACTAGGGGTAGCTATGCAATCTGAGGATCTCAGTTCCCTCCTGAAAAGGATGGCTTTCTCTACTATTATATGATCTACTTTCTCTAAAATAAGCAATCAGAGACAATCTACAACCCAACTCAGCCAGGGTTCACTATTCAGCCTGCTGGATGATAAGAGATTAGCTAATACAGACCTTTTCTAAACAATCAAAGTAAATCTGAGGAATGTTTAAAGTTCCAAGAGGTATAAACTGCCAGACTTTGGCACAGGTGGTGACAGAGCAAGTTACTAAGAGAATAAGGGAAGTCACTAAGACTAAGAGATGACAGGGCTTGGGACTCCATCTAATGCTGTGGTAGTGTGAGAGGTGTCACAGGCAGGGAGAATGGGAGAATGAGGGACAGTGGGTAGAGGCCGCAGTCCTGACGTTCCTCGGGGAAAGAATCCCCATCAGATGGGCTGGCCTATCCCACTGTAGAGAGATGGTAAGTGTGGGTGAGGATGAGAGCAGCTGAGCTAGGGGGAAATCTGCAGCGCCATGAGTGGACTGTGCTATGACTCAGAACACAAAGGAACTCAGTCACTGAGAGCAGCAGAGAGCACAGGGGGCTGTTTTCTCTCTGTTGGTTAGTTTTAAAGGTAGCCCAGATAGGGACAATCTTATACAAGGATTTTGATCACAGCCAGAAATAAATCAGAAATCTGGAAGTATGGCTTGCCTCCTGATGAAACATGAGCCAAACTGTTAGAACTCTCATAAAGGGTAATCTAAAAACCTCAAGAACATTTCCTTCTTTTCAAATTATTCTATAGATTATGTCATCTTTTGTCCCTTGATTTGATCTGTGCACACTGTATGTGTGTTAGCGTCCTGCTGTCCTAGTTTTGTTCTACACAATTCACAATGTATTTGGCTCACCTTAGTTTGGCTCAAATATCCAGAGAGAAGGGCTCAGTTCTATTTGTTCTCTTAGTAGAACTCCTGACCAAAGCCTATGAAATTAGGCTTTTAAATACATTCTAATTTTGAAATTTATAATAAAAGTGTAAGACCTTAATTATATTTATGAAAGAAAAATAAATTTTATTGTCATTGAGAAATTTAGTGAAATAGGTCCTGATGTTAAAAAGAGGACGTTAGGGTTCTGAGCTCATAAAGGGGATGGCTATTTAGAACATGAGAAAAATGCTTAAATTTCCCAAATCATTTTTGAGAATAGGCCAATTTTATTATGAACTATATACCAAACAGTTTCTCCTTTGGAAAGATATTCTTTAATGACTTTGAGAAGGAAAATAATATAATCTACAACTTAAATTAAGACTTTAGAGCAATTAAGCTTCATGTAGTAAAAATTCAGACATGTTTTTTTAATTTATTGGGGTGACATTAATTAGTAAAAATTACATAAGTCTCAGGTATACAAATCTACATTGCATCTTCTATGTGTTGTATTATGTGTTCATCACCCAGAGTCAGTTTTCTTTCCATCACCATATGTGTCCCTGTCTCTTTTCCCCCTCCTCCCTCCACCTTACCCTTAGGTAACTATTAAATCTGTGACTCTGTCCATGAGATTTGTTTCTTTGTTGCTGTCGAGTCTATGTTAACAAACTAAATTTCTCCATCTCTTTCCCTTATTTTACCCACTCTCCCATCCCTCCACCCATCTTAAAGAAGTTCCTCTAAAATTCTTTGTAGTACTGGTTTGGTAGTGATGTATTTCTTTAACATTTCCTTATCTGAGAAGCTCTTTAGCTGTCCTTCAATTTTGAATGCTAGCCTTGCTGGATACATTATTCTTGGTTGTAGGTCCTTATTTTTCATCACGTTGAATATTTTCTGCCAATCCCTTCTGGCCTGTAACATTTTTGGTGAGAAATCAGCTGAGAATCAAATGGGTGTCTCTTTATAAGTTACTACTTGCATTTCTCTTGCCATTTTTAAAATTTTTTCTTTAACTTTTGCCATTTTAATTATGATGTATCTTGGTGTGCTCTTGTTTGGGATCATCTTGTTTGGGATTCTCTGTGCATCCTGCACTTGTATGTCTATTTCCTTTGCCAGGTTAGGAAAATTTTCAGTCATTATTTCTTCAAATAATTTCTTGATTCCTTGCTTTTCCCTCTGTCCCTTCTGGAACACCAGTGATTCTGATAGTCTTCTGCTTAAAACTATCCCAGAGGAATTTCAAACCATCCTCATTTTCCTACTAGCTTTTCCTGCAAATCACTACTTTGCGCTTCTGTTGTATCTAGTTTGGTGACTTTTACACCATTCTTCGTTTCAGTTAATGTAGTCATTATCTCTCTCTGGTCCTTTATAATGGTTTGTCTTCTTCAATGCTTACTATTTCTCTGTTGTTGTTTTGAGCTCGGTTTCAGATGGGTCACCTGTCCTCATCTCTTTAATTATCTAGTTTCGCTTTTTTTGCAACCTCTCTGGACCGACCCAGCTATAGTTTCTTTGGTGTTTGCTTCGGATACTGGGTGAGCAAAGGTCTGTGGGGGAGGGGCATTTGCAGCTTTGTTTTCTTCCTGTGGCTCCAGGGGTCATACAGGGAGTTTGGGCGCGATTGCACCTTTCTGTTTTGGGTTTGCCCGTGTGCAAATTCTGACCTGAGCTTTGGGGTCAGCTGTTCTGTATGCTGATCATTCAGATTGTTCTGGTTGAGGGCTGAGAAATGCGTTCACACAGCCCCCTCTCTCCTTCTCTTTTCCAGCCAGAGCATTCATGCTGAGGCTCCTCCCTGCCACATCTCTGCCCCTCCTTTGGGAATCAGCGTGAAGTCTGGCTGCTACATTTTGTGGACCAGCTGCACCTCCTGGGACCAAGGTGAGGTAGATGCCATATCTCACCCCCCACCTCTGGGCCCCCTTTTCTCTGTCCCTCAGACCCAGTGAGATCCAGAGTGCTCTCCTGCCACCTTCTTTCTCCTCCCTCCCCCAGTGGTAGAGTTCCAAGTGGAGACCTCCTGCAGCTGAGTCCCCACTCTTCCCTTTCTTTTTCTTTTGTTTAACCCACTGCCCACCTGTAGGTACATTAATGCCACAGATGGTTTTCTTAGCTGTGATTGTGCAATATGTAGAGGATCCTTGATTGAGGTATAGGTGTTTTATTAGTTGTAAGCTCCAGAGGAGTTTTCCAGAGATCCCTCTCATGTTGCCATTTTGTTGCATCTCTCCCAAACATGTTCTTTAAGTAAGTAGGTAATTAGCACAAGAATCAATTTCAGTGAACATGCAGGTCTTAATATAGTTAAGTATTTTAATTATTTATTTTTCGGATGGATCTAGAATACTTTTCTTTCAACATGACTAACTCATGATAGAAATAAATTGACTGACCTCCAAGACATATTTTTTAATATAAATAACCTATCATACTTTTTACTATGTTTTTAAATATAGCAATATATATTCAAACTTCTAATTCTCAGTGGCTCTCCTGACTAAAAATTTAATTAAAAAACCAAAGAAGGAGGGCTATCCTGTGCTGTATCTATTTTTGTTCAAAAACAAATCCTAAGTATTGCTAGAGACCAAAGTTTTGAATCAAAATGTTTCGGTCAGTTTCCATGTAGACACTGCCACAGCATACATCATACAACACACAGGCCTGGAACTCAGACCTGGAAGTTTGATCAATTGTTTGGACAAACTCTGATGGAGAATTCCTTGGCAACCAGCCTCAGGCATCTTCCAGCCATTCATCCTATGAAAGAGATAAGCTATTTCAGCCAAACATGTCTTTATCCAGCATTGGAATATATCCAAAAGAAACACAAAAGACTTTTGACATCAGAAAACACCTGTTGACTTTGGAGCATCCATATCAATAACAGCAAAACTCACAGCAGATGTGAGCCTGCTCTGTAAGGGTAAAAGGAATGTTAACTATGAAAAAAATCAAGAGGAAATAAAGAAAAAACTTCTAAATTGTTCTACCTCTTTGTAAACTTGCCATTAATTAGATTATTCTTAATTGGCCTCAAAAGCAATTCTAGGATGGTATTTTCAGTTTTTCATTGTCTTAAACAAAAATATCTTGATAGATATTTAGAAAAATCAATAGTTATATGACCTCAATCTCCAGGTTTGAACAAAAATGTTCATAGTAACCATCAATAATAAATAATGTTATAAAACAATTAAGTTAGTTTTCAAAACATTATCAATATTTTTCTAAATATTTTAATATACCATTTCAGAAGGAAGTGTTGAAATGTAAGTTCTTATAGGAGCTCTTTATCTGAATTCACTAGAATCAAAAGAAATATATAAGAAAACTTCTGGGGAAAAAAACCTTAAATTCTAACTTTGGTAGATGAAAATTAGTGTATTGTTTTTCAGAGTACTCCTTCTCTGCCTATTAATTGGTATTTCCTGACGACCTGGCATAGGCATCTTCTCTTCTCACTGTATACAACCTCCCTGCTCTACCTCCCATGAACTACTCTCATGAGTGCTGAGAACTCCCAGATCTATCCCAAACTCTATCTTGAACCTTGGCCCTTTGTTTTCAATAGCATGCTAGACCCCTGCAATTTAATATTTCAATAACAGAACTAATGCACACAAAAAAGTCCTGGACCTAATAAATGAGTTCAATAAGATTGCAGGATAGAAGGTCAATTTTTTGAAACTCAGTTTTATTTCTATACAATAGTATAAATAATCCTGAAGGAAAATTAAGAAAACTCCATTTATGATACCAACAATAACAGTAAGATGCTTAGTAATAAATTCAAAGAAAAAAATACAAGTACACTGAAAATTTTAAAACATTATTGTAAAAAAAGTTAAATAAATGGAATGATACTGTCCTCTATGCTGGTCAGACTGCACAGGTTGTGGATCAAAAAGCGCATGCGCAGCCCCCTCTTTTCTTCTTCCCAGTCAGAGTAATCATGCTGCTGCTCCTCACCTCCCCAACATTCCCCCTCCTCTTGGAACTGGAGTGAAGTCCAGCCACTGCATCCCGTGGACTCAGTCTGCACCTCCTGGGGGCTGAAGTGAAGTCTAGTTGCGGTTATCTCATACCCCCCGCCGCTGGGCCTCCTTTCCTTTGTCCACCGTACTAGACCAAATGAGGTCAGGAGTGCTCTCCTGCTGCGTTCTTCCTCCTCCCTCTCTCAGCTGTAGCATTCCAAGTGGGGACCTCCTCATGGCCCACTTCTCTGCATTTCCTCCTTTATTTCTCCTTCATTTAAAGTACTGCAGGTACTTTAATGTGATGAGCAGGTTTCTTAGCTTTGACTGCATGTTACATAGAGAGCCCCTGGTTGAGTTATAGATGTTTTATTAGTTGTAATCTCCAGGGGACTTTTTCACAGGTCCTTCTCATGCCAACATTTTGTTGTTCCTCCAGGCTTAAATTTTCATTGTCTTGGTTTTGGCAATGGTTTCTCGGCTGTGTCACCAAAAGCACAAGCAACAAAAGAAAAATAAAGAAATTGGACTTCATCAAAATTAAAAACTTTTGTGTTTAAAAGGACACTAAAAAGAAAGTTTTAAAAGCAACCACAGAATGAGAGAAAATATTTGCAAATCATATATCTGATAAGGGTCTAGTAGGCAGAATATACAAAGACCTAGTACAACTCAGCAATGAAATGACAAACAACCCCATTTAAAATAGACATATGCAAGTCTAAATTTGTTTATATTTCTTGGGAAAATATTTCTTTAAAGTTCAAAGCAATTCAAATGTATGTATAAATGTTAAACAGTGGCCAATCTATGCTTTAACATTTTCTTGGATAATTTATAAAGTCAGCCATTCAATTACTGAAAAATGAGAGTTGGTAGTATTTTATAGTGAAAATTTTATATATTTTAGAAACAATCTAAGCAAATTTCTATTAACTTTTCCCCTTTTATTTTAATTACCAGCTCAGTATTTTGTTGTTAAAATTTGTTTTTAGAATAAAATTTAGTTCTCCATCTTAAAAAAATAAAGTGACCTGAATAGACACTTCTTCAAAGAAGATATACAAATTTTAAAAAGCACATGAAAATATGGTCATTAATTTATTTGACTCTTCCTAATAGTCATTAGGAAGATGCAAATCAAAACCACAATGAGATACTAGTTTACACCTACTAGGATGGCTATAATCGAAACAACAGATAGTAAGTATAGACAAGGATGTGGAGAAATTAGAACCTTCATGTATGTGAAATAGTACAACTACTTTGGGAGACAGTCTGGCAGTTCCTCAAAAAGTTAAATATAGAATAACCATATAACTCTGCAATTCCACTCCTAGGCATATACCCAAGAGAATTGGAAATATACAAGGGCTGTCAAAAAAAAATTCAGCCATAAATGCCTCTGTTTTTCATATTACGTAGCTGGATACTTTCTGGACAGCCCTTGTATTTCTACACAGAAACTTACATACCAATGTTCATAGTAGCATTATTCACAATACCTAAAAGGCAAAAACAACTCATTGGTCATCAACAAATGAATGTTTAAACAAATTATGGTGTATCCATACAGTGAAATATTATTCAATCACAAAAAGGCATGAAATCTGATAAATGCCGCAACATGGATAAACCTTGAAAATACGCTAACTGAAAAAAGTCAAATACAAAAGGTCATATATTTTATAAGTCTATTTACATGAAGTGTCCAGAATAAGCAAATGTAAGGTAACAGAAAGTAAATTAGTCATTGCAGAGCAATGGAGAGTGACTGCTTATAGGACTGGGTTTTTTTTGGGGAAATGATAACATGCTCTGGAATTAGAAAATGGCGATGGTTGGAAAACCTTGTGAATATACTACATGCCACTGAGTTGTACATTTTAAAAGGGTGAATATTAGTATACATGAATTATATCTCAAGTTTTAGAAATTCAAAAAAGGAATAAAACTAACTTTGTTAACTCCAAAACTCTTTCTCCTTGTGTCTTTCCCACTCTCAAAAAGTCTTGAGCCATCTGAACTTCTTTCTTCTTTTCACTCCATATTTCCTCAATTTTTGGCCATTATATCTTTTGAATATCTTGGATCTATCACTTCTGGTCCATCCCCTCTCACACTATAATGATTCATAATGCCATCATTTCTTGCCTAACGACTACAACTAATCTTGCCCTTGCCTAGTTCATTCTCTATGATCTGGTAAAAGGAAATGAACTTTCTAATATACATGGTCACATTTAAATTAAACCAAAATGATAATTTCTCTTTTATCTTTCTTTCAGGCTTTAATTTTAATTTCAAACATGTGAGTGAATATACAAGTTGTGTTAAAAAAAAATCCAGCTATAAATGCCTCTATTTTTCATATGACATCGTTGGATACTTTTCAGACAGCCCTGGTATGTGATTCTGGAGATACAATAGTGAAAAGACATGATCTCAGCCTTAGGGGGCTTGTAGTACAGAAGGTGTTCCCAAAAAGTATACAAGCAATCAGGATGTAATATGGTAAATGTCGTGAGAAAGCCATAATTAGAAAGCCTGGGGAGTCAGGAGCAGCATCTCAGGAATGGTAGTCTTAGCTGATTCTTGGAGATTGACTAGGAATTATTCAAACAAAGAAAAAGGAAATTCTAGAAGAGGAGGTACTTTCTGCAAAAGTCTGGAAGTAAAAGAAAGCCTGAACCTTATGGAGTCTTCAAAAACCAAGGAGATGTCTATCAGCAAGGGTCTTTATGACCATCTGTGGAAGTCATCTCTTTTGTTAAAAAGAAAAATATTAACTCAAATAGATTTAAACAATAAAGGACCTGTGTAACTGAAAAGACTGGGGTCAAGTGGTTCAAGCAAGCCTGAATCCAAGTGCTCTGATATGTCAGAAGTCTGTGACTCAGTCTCTGCTCTAGTGGCCCACCTCTGTTGGCAGGTCTAGAATCCATGTCCAGATGGTCACCACCTACTCCAGGCTCATATTTCAGAGGGTGCAAACCCAGTAGAAGAAACTCTTCCTGACCAGTATGTCCAAAGATTGATTTTCTACTGGGTTGAAGGAGACAAATGGCAGAGCCTGAATCAAAATCACTGTGCCAGAGGGACCTCATTCCCTTGTCTGTCAGCCCTGGAGCTGGCTTAGCAGGAATTGGTGGAGAAGAAGGACTGGGGATCAAAGCAAAGGGAGGGAGAGTGAGGAGGGGGGTCTCCAAGGAAAGTCCAGCACTGTGACAAGAGGTAGTAGGAATAGATGATGGATAAGGTAAAAGAGCAGTGGCCCATGAAACCATACTAAGGCTGCCACATTCCTACCAATGGGCAGTGGGACCACCAAATGTACAATAAATGATACTTAGTGGAGATAATGACTGAAGGTAGCAGCATGAAGGACAAGGACACTGACTTGGAAGCAGTTGTATTACTTAAGGTAACATATTGTTGCTCAAATTATGACAGTGTCACCACAAATAGAGAATGCTTGATAAATCTAAACCATAAGAAGTTGGCAGAAGTTAGGTAACTGATTAAAGGTGGAAGAGAATGTGGGTGAGGTATTCTAGTAGGGGTGGGAGCTGAGTGTGACTGCCAGGTTTAAGGTTTGGGAAACTAAGTGAATGGTGACCATTGACTAGGGGCCCAAGAGCAGAAGTAGCTCTAGGGGTGGGGAGGGTAAGGTCAGTGACTTTATTGTACTTGTGTGATATCTGGGTACAGTGAATTAGTTCCTAGAGTTCCTAATTGGAAGCTAAGGGTATGTGCAGCTCAGGTTGGAGCCCTGCTAAGCAAGGAGATGGAATGGCGAAGACCTGTTTCAGTTCTTAAAGAGCTTATAAATCATGCGGTAAGGGCTGTGTGCACAAATGACAGGGAGTGACAGCAGTAGAGTATGGGTACACACAGAATACCCCTTACCTTGTCCTAGAGTTACCATAGGAACTAAGGAAGGCTTTCTTCATTTTGAAATCTTGGGGATTAGTCAGAGGCAAAATGCTTCAGGAGATGATGAGACAGAATAAATTAACTTGCTAAGTCATAATATTATCTAGAAATCTTTATTACTTCTATCAAATTGGTCTATATAAAAAAAATAAGTCTGGCAGCTGGCCTCTGTCATAAGGTAGTAGGAAACAGGACTAGCCCTGAAGGACTGTGTGTTTACCAGCCCATGGAATACACTACGGCTAGGAATGTAGTTTGTGGAAATGATGTCTGAAAGTTTGGACTTTGTGAATGCTGTGTTCTTACCAATTTTCTCTTCAAGGAATAGGCCCCTGAACAACCCCAATTGAAAGATCTTATGTGACCAAAGACCCTGAAATGCGAGCCACCACTGAAGCTCACTTAAAAAGTAAACCCTGCTTTCTCCTTTCAGATCTTCACATAAAGACGAGGGGAAAGATATTAGAGTAAATCTGAAAGCTGGTCCCTGTTGGCAGAAGAGAAGAGAGGCCATGTCTGTGACAGGCCTTTGTAGGAAGAACATTGGAAGGAATATTTTGGGAGGGCATTATAAAAGCTGAAGCACACTACATACTTGATTTAACCCCAGAGCTCTATACCAATGGTTGTTGTTTTCAATCTCCAATAAGGTGCCAACAGGGACTTTATGAGGTACTCGACTTTAGCACAACCTAACAAGAAATAAAAACAACTTTTACTTCAAGACTAAAGCTGTCCGGAAAACTGGAGAAGTGCTGAATGCCACTGTGGGAAACGCAAAACAGGAGGCAACATGTTTGTATTGGGCAGATGGGAAATGGCTTTCTGTATTTCCATAGGTGATTATAACATCATCAAGGAAATGTGAGAAAGCCATTAGCATTACATGAATGCCTGTTAATCTTTCCCTGTTTAAGTATCATTCAAATGGGTTAAACCATAGTTCCATGTAAAATTTATCAAAGTATACATAAATGATATTTTACCTTTGCTAATTCACAATTAATTTAAATACATGATTACTCTTAGTCTATTTCTAAATTACCTCTAAAATTAAGACTTAAATCATAGATACATGTAATACATTTCAGAAAACACCTCCATTATTACTAATATTGTAATTCTACAAATCTAAGCCCTTATAATAATCTGTATGGTTTGTCAATATTTATTTGAGTAATCAACAGTATGGAGGATGTGTATTGACTTGCAAGCCTAGGATGCTAGAAAAATAAGGAAGCACAGCACTTCCTTTCTTCGGCAAGATCTGTATAACTGCTATCTGTGGGGAACTCTCAGCTGCTAAGCAAACCACTCTGTTCTATGTATAGCTTTGTTGATTTACGTTGTTCTTCAAAAGGCACACACCCAGGGTTTGTTTCACATGAAAATGTTAATAGACAAACTGTCTAATAAACTTGAAATGTTGTCATAGAGGATGGAGAGAAAGCGGAAATCTTCGGGTGATTTAGATAGGTTGTCTGCTTGACTCCTATGGGATCCTTCTGTCTCGAAGTGGTTTAAAGGTTGCAATCTCCTTGTCAGCTTCAACTAATGAATGTTTGGAATACTGATTGGAATGAGGTTAACTCCTACCTCTAGCTTTTTGGAGAGCAATGGTGTCTTACCCATGAGAGTCTGCGAAAGGAGGAACTGGCTTCTTTGCAAACCTAAAAAAAAATCGTGGATTTTATTCCTAAATGGATCTCTTAGGGCACACTGAAAAACATAATTTTTAAGCAGCACGTGAGTGACCTGGCTGGGATCTTAAATGTGTGCCACTTAGCAAAGCCCCATTGGGGAAGAATCGCTGAAAAGACCACATGAGTGACTATCCATGACACCCCAGGTGCCACCAAATTGTCTGTTCACTGTGAGTCAGGTCTAGTTGTAAGTGCTTTAGTTCACTTAATACTCATAGAAACTCTACAACAGAGACTCATAACTGGCCTCCGGTTACCTAGAAATTACTACGTAGCCAGCTAGAGGAGGAGCCCCAGCACTGTGAGGCCAGTCTTTGCTCTTAGCTGCAAAGTTAAACTGCTTGTGTTGTTATACTATCCTACTCTATGTTCATCTACCTTCTTCCCTTTCTCTCATCATTTGTAAACGTTTTATACACAAGATTGCTGAATAGCCTTTGCTAACATAGGAAGCCAATCCCAATTCTCTTAAAATTGTATTGGCTCATGGATCCCAAGATATGTCCTGGACTTTGAGACATGGCAAAGTTACAATCTTTTCAATGGGCAGAGAAGCAGGTGATGTGATGTGACAGAGAGTGCGCTTGAGGTGGGAAACCTAGGTTCCAAAATTGGTGGTTCTCCAGACTAGCCGAATGATCAGGGTCTAGTTGCTGCCTGTCTCTTGCCTTCAGTTTCCTGATGCATCAATGAAGAGCTGGCCCTGAAGATCTCTCCACTCCATTCAGGCTCAAATAGTCTATAATTTAATGATACAAAATTTGAGAGATTTGACAGTGCTAAAGCTGGTGGCCATTAAGAAAGAATATTGACCTAGACACTAAATCTGGCACAAGTGTTATATTTATGCCCCAATTTCCTACCCACAAATTTATCTCCCCTCTGAAGGACACTCATTGGGTGGAACAGATGAAACCTAGGAGTGACAGAACTTGTGAAGTACTGCTTTCTAGATACTTAGTTGATAGTTTGACATTTGAAGAAGACTAAAAAGAAAGCAGGGACTAATATTAATAATGCTGATATGAGGATAAATGCACACAAATTTCTTTTTAGGCCTGAATAATAGGTGGGAAAGTACTTTAAAATGAAGGTTACTACAATAATGTCTTTGCAAAATATTTAGCTTCTTGTATATTTTGCTGACTTTAAAATAATTAGATGTGATGTTGTCTTTCAAAACCAGGGAAATATCACTAGCATGTTAAAAAAGAAACATATTTTACTTTTAATATATTATCACTTAACATTTTTTTCTCAACTTTTTTACCTATTTCATGTAACATGTAGCTTATTATTACTAAACAAGTGAGAAGTTCCAATTCTAGAGAAAGCCTTCATTTTACAAAATTAGGAATTTGTAAGGTTAATCTTTATGTTCTACACAATTTTAAAATTATGATTAATTTTATAGCTCTGTTGCTCTTTAACCAAAGCAATTACTGACTGTACCCTTGATCTCTTAAATGTTTTTTGAACAAGTTGTTTTTGATCTTTGACATCAAAGAGTATTAAAATTTGACATAGAATCTTATTAAAATCCTATATAAACACAACAGGTGGAAGAAATTGAATATAACAATTGAAGTTCTACAGGTATTTCATCAAATGATTGAGGTATAAGCTGGTTTTGTTTCTATAATGGTACATAGATACAGAAAAGACAGTTTTCTATTCTAATATTGGGGCTCTGGCCTTTTGACCCTTTCAGAGAAAACCTTCATGGATTTGAGAGTCAGGGTGAACACACATTTTAGAGACAATATAAAGAAGCCAGCATGAGTTCCAGCTCTGAAAAGAATTGTGAAGCTGCATCCTGTCAGAGTTTCCTCTCATTCCTGTATTTCTTGTTCCCTGTACTCCTTATTGGCAGCAAATAGACTATTCTTTGGTACTGTTTCTGTACATTCTTTCCCACAATGCTTTCTTTTTTATTTTTCTATCTCCTTCTTTTCCCTTTCAGTAACTTTTTCCTAAATAACTCACCTGGTTTCCCTTTTATCCCTCATGTGTTCTTTCATCCCAGCATCTCTTTTTCTCTGTAAATCCTTCTTTTCTACATTATTAATCTATAAGAGGAGCAAACAACAATATTTCAGGAATAATCCTTGATCTCTCAATGAAAGAAACACTTCATTTCATTGTATCACCACATTTATTTCTTTTGTGTCTATTTTTCTCAATTCAATATTCACAATTTGATTTAACTATGAAGAGATACTAATGTCTCTGCTGTTGGTTCAAGATAACATGTCAAAGGTTTAAGGGTGGTTAATAAGATAAGAAATGAGGGACAAAGGAGTTCTGTTTTGATGCCCACCCACCATCCAACTAATTCAGATGCACACCTATTAGTGAGCTTGGACAGTTACAAGGTGCATAGGACCAGCCTCACACTCACAGCCTAGTACAGAAATAAAGATGTAAACCAATATCTAAAATACAGCGAGATGTGAAAGGACTGATTGAAATGGATTTTTGAGTTTGCAAAATAAAGCAAGCAGTTGTGTCTTGGGCTGAGAGAAAGAAGGTCTCAGAGAGGACATGATCTTTAATAAGAAACCTGGAAAACACAATAGAGAGGAACAGATCCACAAGCTGAGTTCTGCTAACAGAGATTATATGGACACTCCAGATAGAGAGTACCACCTGAGCAAAGGCACTGTTGCACCACAAAATACGGCTAAAAAATAAGGTAGAAGCTGGAAAGGTCAATAGGACTCAATAATGAAGGTCTTTGTGTATGCCTTGTTAAGAAGCATGAGATTATCCTGTAGGTGAGAAGGTAACAGGAAGAATTTTAAAAACCAAAAGTGACAATGGACACCTGTATATGTTTGAAAGAGTAGTTCAGGAAAACGATGAGGTGAGCATGAATGAGGGAGGGAAAACAAGAAATAGATTTGAGAACTCCTCTGGAGCTGGAATTGGTGTTGGGGATCACCTGCATATGAGGGGGTTAGGAAGAAAAGGACTCAAAGATAACTTCACAATGTTTTAAAAAATTCCTCCTTTATTTCTTATTGTTTCCAAATAAATGGATTATAATATTATTAACCCAAATAAGAGAGTGAGTTTGGAAAATGGAAGTTCATGAGTTTCAGTTGGATATGTTCACTTTGAGATGCTCATGGAACATTAAAATACATTTGGAAATAAGGCAATCAAGCCCAGGAAAGCAATGCACATTTGAAAATCATTGATATATTGGCATCAACTGAAGGCAAAGATTTGAATGATATATCTCAGGAAAATTACTTAGAGCAATGAGAGAAATAACCTAGTTTAGAACCCTGAGAATAATCAATCTGTAAAAGCAAGGAGAAAGCAAAGGATGGTGGAAAGGTAGAAAGGTAAGAAGAGATAGTGAAAGGGTTGATAACACAAACAGAAGATAAAGATTTTTAAGAAGGGAGAGGAAAACAACGTCAGAGTCTTAAGGGGAGTTAAGGAATGAAAATTGAATTGGATTTTGAAATTCAGAATTTATTGGTAATCTTACCATGAACTTTAGAAAAATAGTGGAAGAAGAAAGCAATATTGCCAGAGGGCTGAGAAATGTGTGGGACTTGAGAAGTCAAGATATAGTCATCCCCTTTCCACTGTCTCAGTTACCTGTAGTCAACTTCAACTCAAAAATATTAAATGAAAAATTCCAGAAATAAACAATTCATAAGATTTAAGTTGCATGCAGTTCTGAGTAGCATGATAAAATCTCCCTCCGTCCCACTCCATCCCATCTGGGATATAAATCATCCCCTTCTCCATTATATCCACACTGTAGTGTACACACTTCCCACACATTAGTCACTTAGTAGCCAGCTCAGTTATCAGATAGACTGTTGGGGTACAGCAGGGATTGTGGTCAAGTCACACTTATTTTACTTAATAATGGACCCAAAGTGGAGGAGTAGTAATGTTGGCAATTCAGATATTTGAAAGAGAAGCCATAAAGTACTTCCTCTAAGTGAAAAGGTGAAATTTCTTGACTTAATAAGGAAAGAAAAAAAATTGTACACTGAAGTTGCTAAGACCTACAGTAAGAACGAATCTTCTATCAGTGAAATACAAAGAATAAAAAAGAAATTCATGCTGGTTTTGCTCTAGCACCTCAAATTGCAAAAGTTACATCCATAGTGCATAATGAGTGCTTAGTTAAAATAGAAAAAGCATTAAATTTTGGGTGGAAGACATAAAACAGAAAATGTGTTCTGTTGATAACAACATGTTGCACCAGAAAGCATTGAGTCTATATGAAGACTTCAGCACAGGATCCTCTGAAACAAGTGACCACGTTCACCTAACTTATTGCAGTATGTTATAATTGTTCTATTTTATTGTTGTTGTTAAACTTTTACTGTGCCTAATTTATAAATTAAACTTTATCATAAGTATCTATGTATAGAAACAAATCATAGCATATATAATCTAAGATACTATCCACAGTTTCAGACATCCACAGAGGGTCTGGAAATGTATCACCCCTTTAGGTAAGGGGTGACTCTATAGACCAACATTTCTCAAACTCATTAGTCTTGAGAACAATTTTTACTCTATAATTATTAAGAACTCCCAAAACTTTTGTTTTTCTGAGTTACATCTATCAATAATAACCATATTAGAAATTAAAACAGAACTTTTCAAAAGAGTCATTAATGCATTAAAAAATAACAAATCTTATAGGCAACACAAACAACATGGGGTTTTATTTTTGTATGTGTGTGTGAAAAATAATTATATTTTCTAAAACATAAGAGTTTCTTTTGGGGTGAATGAAAATTTTCTAAAATGGATTGTGGTGATCAAAACAACTGTGTGAATATACTAAGGTAAGGACCTGGAATTTTACACTTTAAATGGGTGAATTCTATGGTATACAAATTATATTTCAATAAAATAATTAAGAAATCAAAAGAGTAAGTACAGGGTGCTTAATATATATTTATGAGATTAATAAAGTACTGAGCTATAAATGTTTATTGAATAATTTTAGTAAAACTAAATACTTAATCTCACTCTACTTTCAAACACACAAAATGCAAATTAAAAAATTGAGACTATTCTCCTTTGATCTAAGTGTGGGTAATTGGGAAGAGATTTTCTACTTTTCTTTGTGGAAATAAAATGATAATGTAGGATTTTATTACCCTCTTCCCTCTCTTTTTAAAATTAAAGTTCATTGAGATATTATTTATATACCGTAAAATCCATCCATTTTAAATCTACAATTCAGTGATTTTGTGTAAATTTATATAGCTGCCCAAAACTTTCAATTCAGTTTTAGAACACTTTAATCTCCCCAAAATGTTCACGGGTGCCCATTTG
Source organism: Lyroderma lyra (assembly GCA_004026885.1). Taxonomy (NCBI): domain Eukaryota; kingdom Metazoa; phylum Chordata; class Mammalia; order Chiroptera; family Megadermatidae; genus Lyroderma; species Lyroderma lyra. The sequence continues at coordinate 131,547 of PVJL010003045.1, forward strand.
CAGTTAATTCCTGTTCCTCTCCCAAATCCACTTACCTGCTTTTTGTCTCTATACTTCTGATTTCTAAAAATATTCATATAAATTTTATCATACAATGTAATATTTTGAATTTGATTTCTTTCACTTCACATAATGTTTTTGAGATTTACCCATGTTGCTGCATATGTTAATAGTTCTTCCACTTTTATTGCTGAGTAATATTTCACTGAATTAATATACACATTTCGGTTATTGATGCATTAGTAGATAGACATTTGCAGTGTTTCTAGCTTTTGGTTATTATGAATAAAGCTGCTACCCAGATTTGTGTACAAGTCTGGGTAGATGTGTTTTGCATTTCTGTTGGGTTGAATAGCTGAGTTATAGGTAAGCATGTGTTCAACTTTTAAAGAAACCATAACTGTTTCCTGAAGTGGCCACACCATTTCGCATTTCCACCAGCAATATATGAAGTTTCCATCTCTCTACATCTTTGCCAACGCTTGATATTGTCAATCTGTTTGATTTTAGCCATTCTAGTAAGTGTATTCTTACCAACCCTCTTAGCTCTAGGCAATTACAAATTGCTGTCTCTATAAAATGGAATTATACAATTTGTTGTCCTTTATAATTGGCTTCTTTCCCTTACCATAATGTTTATAAAGTTTCATTCATGTTTTAGCATGAATCAATACTTTACTTCTTTTTATTACAGAATAACATTCTAGTGTTCGTATACCTTATTTTATTTATTCATTCGTCAGTGGATGGGCATTTGGGTTGTTTACACTTTTTTCATTATTACAATCTGCTATGAACACTCATGTTCAAGTTTTGTGTAGATGTACAAGGTTGGACAATTAATTTCATGAACTCATCATAGAAAACATGCTATGTACCTCATTGCTGAATATCACTACAGTCACCTTTGAAGTACTGCCCTTGGGAAGCTATGCACTGTCACTAGCGCCTAGTCTACCCTTCAAAGCAATTTTGGAACTCTTTTTCTGGAATGGCCATCAGAGCTGTTGTTGTACCTCAAACCTGACAATTAAGTTCATAAACTTGCCACCATGAGCTTGCATTGGCAGTACGGTACAAACAACTTGGTAAAATGACAAAAAGTTATGTTTGTACAGTACTTTCCATTAATTTTTAAGTTTATTCTTTTACTGTGGTATAATACACATAACATAAAATTTACCATTTTAGTCCTGTATAAGTCTACAGTTCTGTGGCATTAAGTACATTCAAAGTGTTGTGTAACCATCACCACTGTCCATGTGCAAAACTTTTTATCTTCTCCAGCTAAGACTCTGTACCAATGAAACAATGACTCCCTATTCTTGACTGTCCCCTGCCCCTGGAAACCACAGTTCTACTTAATGTCTGTGAATTTAGCTACTCTAGATACCTCATATAAGTGGAATCATACATTGTTTGTTCTTTTTGTAACTGCTATTTTTCACTTAGCATAATATCTTCAAGGTTCATGCATGTTGAAGCACGTGGCACAAATTCCTTTCTTTTGAAGACTGAATATATTCTGTTGTGCAGATACACCACATTTTGTTTACCCATTCATCTGCTGATGGACACTTGGGTTGCTGCCACCTTTCAGCTATTATGAATAATGCTGTAGTGAACATGGTTGTACAAATATTTGTTCAAGTTTCTGTTTTCACTTCTTTTGCGTATATATCTAGAAGTGGAATTGTTGGAGTATTTTGTAATTCTTTGTCTAACTTTTTAAGGAATCACTATACCACTTTCCACAGTGGCTGTTCAATTTTATATATTCACCAACAATGCACAAGCATTAATTAATTTTTCCACATCCTCACTTGTTTTCTTTTTTTTGTTTGTTTTTTATAATACCCATCCTACTGAATATAAATTGTTATCATACTGCATTTTTAATTTGCATTTCCCTAATGATTAGTGATTTTGACCTTCTTTTCATGTACTTATTGGCAATTTCTACCTTGAAGAAGTATCTATTTAAATACTTTGTCCATTTTTAAATTTGGGACTTTTGAGTTTTTGTCTTTTTATTATTGAGTTGTAGAAGTTCCTTAAATATTCTATAGTCAAGTCCCTTATTGATCTATGATTTGCAAAACTTTTCTTCCATTCTTTGGATTGTCTTTCTATTCCCCTAAAGTACACAAGTTTTAATTTTGAAGAAGTCCAATTTACTGTTTTTTCAACAGTTGTTTGCCATTTGGTGTCATATGTAAGGAATGTTGTATAATCCATGGTCTTGAAGATTTAAACCTATATTTTGTTTATTGTTTTAGCTTTAATTTTTAATAATTAATCAATTTTAAATTAACTGTTATATGGCATGAGGTAAAGGTCCAACTTCATTCCTTGGCATGTGGATATCCAGTTGTTTTAGCACAGTTGAAAATACTTTACTTTCCCCATTGACTTGTTCCGGCACACTTGTCAAAAGTCAGTTGGCTATAAATGTGAGAGCTTATTTCCAGACTCTCAGTTCTATTCCATTGATCTGTATGTTTAGCCCTATGCCAATACCACATTGTCTTGATTATTATTGTTCTGTAGTAACTTTTGAATTGTGAACTGTGAATCCTCCAGCTTTGTTCTTTTCTAAGATTGGATATTCTTGGTGCCTTGAATTTCTATATGAATTTTAGAATAAGCTTGTAAATTTCTTCTGATAAACCAGCTTGGATTTGCTAGGCATTGAGTTGAATCTGTAGATCAATTTAGGGAGTGTTGCTATCTTAGCAAAAATAAATCATCCATTCATAAACATAGAATATCTTTCCATTTATTTAGAACTTTTTAAATTTCTTCAACAATGTTTTCTGGTTTTCAGAGTAAAAGTTTTGCACTGCTTTCATTATTCCAAAATATTTTATTCTTTTTTGAGGCTATTCTAAATGGAATAATTTTCTTAATTCCATTTTCAGTTCCATGCTTACTCTTAACCACAGCAAACCTAGTATCTGGACTTCATTTCTTGGTAAATAAAGAAAGCTTCAGAAGAAGAAATCTCAATTTATCCTGAAATTCTTATGCCTGACCCAAATACAAAGTTACAAATTTGATTCAATCTGCTCTAAAAATCTCAAATAATAAGACTGGAACACATTTGAACACTTTTTTAAAGTATATGCATCTATTAATAATATTCAGGTTAAGAAGGACTAGAAACACGAATACACTAGCTTGATGGTACAGCTTCCTGGAAATACAGTGGGAATAGATACAGAAATGAGAAAGGTCATGAGGTCACAGAGAGGACACAATAGACTCTCCCACAGGGATACCCTGGCAACCTTGGACAAGGTCTTTACCTCTGTACACCTCAGTTCTCTCATCTTTAAGATGGAAATAGTAACAGTTTATACAGTGTTTTATGTTCCCATACTCCATTAGTGGACAAACTACTATGGTGCAAAAAGTAAATATAAGAAATTCTATTTGTTTATTCATATCATTCCTTCAATTTTTATTTTTATGTTTTATAAGTGTACATAATATAATATGCTGGTATATTTGCATACTTTATATTACATTAGAAAATACAGTTTATTTGTTCATGATCAAACAATTTTTTACTGATGGACACTATTGGTTTAATTCACTGCCTAGCATACAACAAATGCTCAGTAAATGTTAACTATCATCAAATTAATACCTATAATTGTCATAATATCATTATGAGTAAATCTAAAAGGATTAATTATGCTTTTTTGGTTTATTTTCTTACGACCATTGACAAGATAATGAAGGACACAAAAATCAAAGATCACAATTGTCAGAACAAAAGACACATAAACTCAACCACAAATAAATCATATTTTTATTGTTATTTAAAAGTATGGGGAAACATTATGGTCAATAAAGAAGGAAGGTAGATTTTAATTTTCATGTTCTTAGTGTGTAAACACTAAGCACACTGAAAAATACTTGCCAGTGGACTAGGATTAAGTTGTGCAGAATCAATCTGTTTTCTTTCTGATTTTTAATCTCCATTCATGTGAAACACAGAATACTCAAATTGTGGAAGTTCCAGACATCCCTTGGTTCTTCATCGCACTGAGATCCAAGATTTGGGCATCTCATCTGGGAACGTTCTTCTCGAGCCGGGCCAGCTTCCCTGCCATTCTTCGCAAGGACTGTGTGTATGGCACCAGACCTGCTTTCCCAGAAGTGCTTCTGGGACCTCAGTCTGCACAAAGGGGCTATTAAATGTGTTTCCCTCCCTGCTGGCTCAGCTGACTCCTGGGCCTCAGGTCACATACAGCTCATAGTTCCTATCAACTTTTCCCAAAGGACCCCTGGGCTCCTACAGGAGCCAGCACTTCCCTGGAACAGGAAGCTCTATTTACACTGTCTTGGAGCCTGGTGCTCAGCCATAAAAGGGAAAAGAGTCCTTTAGGAAAAGGGCAGGGTGCTTGGAAACTCTTTAAAAGTGAAAGCTTTGTGACCAGTTTCTGTTGTTGTACATTGCTGGTTGATACAGTTTTTCAGAATATAAAAACACATGCTCTTTGGACTAGTTAAATAGTAAATCTGAAAAATGACATTACAATAAACATAAAATACTGCAAGAATGTCATGTGAACCCTCCAGAGTGCACACCTAGAGTAGTTATTTTTTGCTTTCACCCTCTAGAACATAATTTCATGACTGGTTTATACATAAATTATTCAAGCATACTTTTAATGAGGAATAAAGGCTATCTAGACTTCGGGAAATCATGATGTCTAGGTCTCTGGATGGTTGGTACTAATTTTCCACACTGGTGTCTAGCATGTAACTCCTCTTTCATCAGCTAATAGACATACTTGATCACTGATTTCAATTGCAAGTCAGCAAAAGATATGAATATGCCAGAAAAGAATGTAATGGTGGGGATGAGGTTGGGGTGGGGGAGCTTTAAGAATCAGAACTCATAGAGAATTTCCATAATGGTCAATAATTATTTAATCATAACTTAAATTATTAAAAATAATTGAGTCACACTTACTATGAATGATAATTATGAATAGTCATTATGAATTGTTACAAAGCATTAAGTGCTTTATAAGTATAAACTCATTTAACCCTCATGATAACTTTGTGAAGTAGATACTATCAGAATTCCCAATGTACAGATGACACAAAGAGGCTAAATAATTTGGCTAAAGTCATGGTAAGTAGTGAAGCCAGGACATAAATCCTGGGAATCTACTCCCATATATTGGTGCCCTAACCATTATATTCTGTGCTTAACCATGTTGTGATCTATGTAGATACATTAGCACTTCTAATTTAAAAAGCAGAAAAAATGAGGCATGTTTCAGAAGCTAAAATATTCCATCATTTTTCATTTATTCAGCACCAGCTAACATCTAATGCCATTATTAGATTAAATATACTGATTCTGATGTTGTTGGGGTTGGAGAAATAGGCTAGAGACCAGCATCCCTGGTGTGAGCACCAGTGCATTGCTGGTCAGGGATCACCGTCTATCCAGCCCTCCCCATTCCATCATCACTCCCACCCCAAGCTTTGCAGTCTCACATGACATGAGGTTCCCTGCATGTTTTTGCTGTGAAAGGATCCCCACTTCTGCATGTTTTCACTGCCTTCAGCCACTCCAATTCACCTTTCAAACTCCAGCTTAGGCACCACCTTTCCTGACCACTGCAGAGAAGATTAATCCTCCTGCCTCCTTTGTGCTCCCTAGGCCCCATGGCTTCACTTACAGCTTGTAGCTTGATGCATGGTCATTTATTTTTTACAGTGCCAGGCTATAAGCCCTCAATAACAGAGCTGTGTTTTACACAACTGTGAAGTTCCATTACTTAACTTAGTGCCTCCACAGAGTATGCAGTCAATAAATGTGTGGAGTTGACTTGTTAAACTGATAAATCATCTTTGGAAATTGCTTTCCAAACTTGCAAGACTTTGCCAGGAGGACTGCCTCCGGGAAACGCCTCAGGAGACTGAGAAGTGGTCTTGGGTTTCAGCAACCTGGAAGTCACTGGTAACACTAATAAGAGTTATACTGAATAATATTCAAAAGAACTAGAAGGTGGAAAAAGTGATAAGAAAACCCCCTGTAGACAACACACTGGAAAAATTTGATTATGAAAGGAAGCATCTAAAGACCAATAGCTGAGAGATACAAGTTTGAAGGATGGGCTCTGTTTCTTGCTTGTCTAGCTGTTGCTACTATTGCTATGATGACAGAGTTTTGTTTCGTTTTGTTTGTTTTGGGATTTGTTTGGGTTTTTTAATATGTTGAAGGGCAGAGGGAATGGAGAGAGGAAAAAAAGGGAAAGATATTTGACAACTCAAGGTTTAGGAGAAAGCAGTAAGTAATTGTCTCTCTTAATAATCAGGTTTCTCAGATGAGTTGTGTAGTTTTCTTGTCACTTTCTTCCCCTCCTAGTTCTTTCTCATCTCACTTCAATATGGCTTTTATTAGTGTTACCAATGACCTCCACATTGCTGCGACCATAAACCACTTCTCAGTATGTTCAGGTTCAGAGCAGGATAAAAAATAAGTTGTTTTGAATGAGGGCATTGCCACTCCATTGTATCAAGAGTAGAGAAAAACTGGAACAGATACATTTGGTGGTATGAAATCAATAAAATTTTGTCTGTATTTCTGGTTTTTGTTTGTTTGTTTTTCTGAAATACAAAGCAAAGTCAGTGAGGGAGAGATGGACATATTTGAGGTTGAAAGATATAGAAAATGTTTGAAAATTTTTTTCAGAGGGCAAGACAGTAAGTGGATCAGAGAGGCATAGTGAGATTGTCAACAAAACGGAGCTTCCTGGGTGCTTGGTAATACCAACCTTTCTGCCTGGGAAACTTACCTCCAGCAATGCCCAGCTGTCTGGTGCAAGGACAGAAGAGTGAATAGAGTTGATTTCACTCAGATTCATTTTTGCTAGGCACGGGTAGCGAACGGAGGGCACAGTAAGCTTGGAGTGCTTGCAAGAAAGTGATTGGCATGATGGACCCCAGAATACAATTTAAATATTGGGAAAGTTCATAGAGGAGGAGGCAGCCCGTGAATAGGGAGAAAGTTGGGAAGTGTGGAGGTCACCAGAGGTTGAAGGATGGTTATGGTGGGAATCCTTGCACAAGAAGCTGCAGTGACAGGCTTTATGGCCAGCAAGGAGGATGTTTGAATTTGTAATTTTGGAGGTGGAGTACTTTCAAAAGATAACATATTTCAGACTTCACATTCTGTACCATGAGAATAGGAAGCTGTGGCCCAGCAGAGAATAAGGTCACTGGGTCAAGGAGCTAAAAGGTTTCAGAGTCAGATGTGTCCAGAATCAAGACAAATGTAAAGATGAAGAGGAAGAATCAGGTTCGAGTCTGCAATGAACAGCAATGAGTGTCAAGGAGAAGCCTGAGCAACACCTTCTGTTATCCTAACTTTCAAAGCTCGATTGTTTGGTGAATGAGAGGAGGTGCAAGCTGACCTTGAAATGCCTTGGCTGTCCATTTAGTGTACATATACTTTTAAAATTATCCACTAAACTGGTTACCTGGGGGCAAGGAGGGAGGAGGTTGGAGAGGAGGGAAGGGATGGGAGAGGAAGTGGGGGGAGCCAAATATATGGTGATGGAAAGAGAACTCACACTGGGTGGTGCACACATAATGCGATACATAAACAATGCACTGTAGAATCGTAAATCTGGAACCTATGTAATTCTTGTAACCAATAAGTCTAACAATAAAAATGTGAAAAAATAAAATAAAATACAATTATCCACTAAAAATGTATTATTTATTGGTGCCATGAAAATATTTAGAAGCAATAGCTATTTAGAAAAACATCAGAGAAGTCAATAGCAGTTGTGGTAAAACAAACTACCCACTGTGCAGTCTTATGGGATCCAGCGGTCTCAGACATGGCAGACTGAACAGCCAGGAGTATGGGTGCCTTAACATTTCTACTTATCTTTCTCTTGCCCCAGCCATGAAGCAAATGTGGAGTCAACACATCCCATATTTCAAAAATCTGTTCAGAGGAGAGTTGCTCTGGGTTTGCTCCACCAGCAGTGAGGTAACGTTCAATTGATGAGCTCACCTCCTTTTGACAAGGTAGCCAAAATGGTGTTCTTAAAGTTTTGAGGCAGTTTTTTCCACTGCAGGGCTGTTGTGGGAATGGATGTGCTGCTCATCTCTCTGAGCTATCCATCTCCATCCTCATCACTTCAGTAATACCTTTACCTACTGCCTCCATGATCGAGCAGATGACCCTTCATGGCACACTCAAGGGCCACAAAGGTTGAGTAGATTGCTACCACTCCCCAGTTCCCAGACATGATACTGTTCACCACTCAAGACAAGATCATCATCATGTGGAAGCTGATCTGGGATGAGACCAACTACTGCACCCCACAACATGCTCTTCTGGGGTCACTCCCATTTTGTCAATCATACTGCAGTCGTCTCCTCAGCATGGCCAGTTTGCCCTCTCTGGTTCCTAGGATGAAAACTCACTTTTGGGAATCTCACGGTGGGCACCACCATTGCCATGAGCCAATTTGTGGGCCATACCAAGGATGTGCTGAGTGTGGCCTTCTCATCTGACAACTGGCAGATTGTCTCTGGCTCCTGAGATAAAACCATCAAGCTATGGAATACTTTCATGTGTGCAAATGCACTGTCCAGGATGAGAGCCACTCAGAGTGGGCGTCTTGTGTCTGTTTCTCACTCAATAGCAGCAGTCCCATCATTGTGTTCTATGGCTGTGACAAGCTTGTCAAGGTGTGGAACCGGCAAACTGCCAGCTGAGGACTAATCACATTGACCACACAGGGTATCTGAACACTGTGACTGTCTCTCCATATGGTACCTTTCTGCTTCTGGAGGCAAGGATGGCCAGTGAGAACAAGCATCTTTTATTCATTGTAGATGAATTAAAGCAAAAAGTTATCAGTACTAGCAGCAAGACAGTGCCACCCCAGTGCACCTCTCTGGTCTGGCCTGCTGATGGTCAGACTCTCTTTGCTGGCTACACAGATAACCTGGTGTAAGTGTGGCCAGTGACCATCGGCACCCACTAGGAAAATATGGCAGAACTTTAGAAATAAAAAACTGGTTTTTTTGACTTGTAAAAAAGTTTTGAGGCAGCGTCTTGTATTTGAAACAGAATAAGAGCTTCTGCTCTGCTCCTCCTATGCCTTATTTCTCCTTCTATCTCCTTCTCTTCTCTATCTTCTTGTGTCCCTCAGAATAAAAACTATTAGACGTTGAGGACTGCTCTGAGTACTCTACATGTTTTATTTTATTTAATTCACACTAATAAAGCAACACTATGTGGTTCGATTATTATCATCCCCATTTTTAGATGAAGAAGCTGAGGCACAGGTAATTCAATAATTTTCCCAGGGCTGGCAAGAGCAGGGTGACATTTGTCATCAAATACTGTACTTCCTGCCTCCCCAGTTCAGTGGCACCACCATCTCTGGAGGAGCCCAGATCCCACCCTCAACTTCTCTTCCTCTCATCACTCATCACTCTAACCATTCATCACTGTCTTTTCCACATCCCTTGGATCACTCCCTGACTGTTCTGTTACCAGGGCCTTGGGTCAGGCTTCAGCCCTCTCACTCTGAGTCTCTAAGCTGTCTTCTCTCTAAAACACAAATCTCAGTTCTCCACACAAAAAAAGGCTTTAAATTCCTTAGCACACATATAAGGTGACCCATGGTCACAACCAGTTTTCACTCTCATCTATTAACTTCCTCTTCCCCATCCCCTCCAAGCTCTATACTTCAAACTGAACTGAATTATTTTATACCCCAAAGACTGTGCACACTGTGCCCTCCAAGCCTGTGCCTTAGTCCTCTGTCTCCACCTTTTCCTTTTACAGTCTTTGCAACCGCATCACCCCCAGCCTTGTTTTACAAATGCTCCTTCATCTCTTCAGACTATTTCCCAGACTCAGAATAATCTCCCCCATCCCAAGATCCCCACTGAAGTGTAATTCTGTGTTTCAGTTACTGTCTCCTCCCTTGACTGCGAGCCCTGTGAGGACAAGACCACATCTCATTCACCACAGTGTTCCCAGTGCCTGGCCCAAGTTCCTGCACCTGGGAACCAAACATTCAGTAACTGCTGCTCAAATAGGCAGTGAAAGTGAAAGCAATAAGAGATCAAATGACCCCTCAAAGTGCTCCTTTATCCAATATTTGGAAGATAAAGGAATACCTCATTGGCACGCAATATAGAGGTGCCCACTGTGTCTATGGATTGTTTACCTGTTACAACACAAGTTCTAGATCCAATAATAGTTACAGCTCCCACTGGAGGGTTATCTCCATAAGAGCAGGGTGTTTGCTTTGTCTACAGTCATACTACTGGGTAAGAAACTTGCTATTCAATATATGTTTCTTTTACAAAACGTGTAAATAAAAGATCTCTAATCTTTACAATGACCCTATAAGGATAATTTCATTCTCCCCATCATACTGTCAAAGAAACTGAAGCTCAAAGAGATAAAGTAACCTGTCCAAAGCTATAAAAGACTTGTAGTAAAAGTGGAATTCATCTCTTGCCTTCCATATTCAGGCTTTTTCTACTGTTCTGAGTTTCCTCAAGAAAATTTCCTAGCTATGACAGTTGGTTACTCAAGTTAAAGAAGGGAAAGGAATTACAAGAAAAATAGTGCTAGTAGGGCAGAATTTTCCTATTTAAAATTAAAACACTCACTGCTTATAAAACTAGATTTGTATGTAGTCAAAAAAATGGAGTGATAGAAATTCCAAAAAAAATTAATGGTGGATTTAGCACCTGGAAGAGAGTGAGATGAGAGACTGGCCTGAGTGGCTCAGTTCTGTGGGGAATCACAGTGTGGTGAAGAGTGGCATCGCAAAGCACAGACTACCTGTCCTGAGCTCCCTGTGGCTTCCAGGGGCTGGCCTCAGTGACTGGGCTGCTCAATGCAACTGCATTTCTTAGCTAGCATCAAAGAGCACAGGAATTAAGCCAATTTTTGCTTCATTTTCTAATGGAGGAAGTTAAAGAAAGTTTATTTTATTTTATATTATATGATATCACTTTAGGGTCAGGAAACTCCCAAACAAATTTCCTTTATGATAAAATACATCTTTTTCTCCCCTCTTTACTTAAAAATAGTTGCAATTTCTTAGCAAAGATTACTCATTGAGTCCTTACCGTAACCCATGAAGATATTCTGTATTCTTAGTTTTGCCTTAGTAGCAAGGAAATGCATGCGTAGATGAAAACTGATTTCACTAAGGCCATCCAGTGAATCGGGCACAGGACTGAACTGGACATTTGCCAAATGGGTCTCAGTTATTAAGCTTCAAGTTCCTGCTAATAACCCGAGATAAAGAAAAGCAGTCTTAAGATATTTTCTGAAAATAATTTTAATTCTAAGTTTCGTAGTGTGCTGATAGGTATCTGTTAATCAGCAATGGGACTATGGCACTCTTTCTAACAGAAAAACTCAGTGTTCTTGTAAGATTGACATGAGGTAAGAGGTGTAAAGCACCCAGAGCTACATATAGGGTATAGTAGTTGCTCAATAAAACCTGCCCCCTTTCCATTGCCAATCTCTCTCATTGCATGATATCTCCTCAGAGAGACTGGACTCGCCTGTATTACAATTCCTTCTAGTCTTTCCTTATGTTTGATCTGACATGTTCTTATTTCAGTTTTAATATAAAAATGGAATATGCTATGTACATGGACTGGTGCTTTATCAGTTTCCTGTGCTGTGGCTCATACTGACATCTGCATTTTTCTCCTTCCCATTTACATGTGTAAGAAGCTAGTTCTGCCTAAGATTCTTAGTTATTAATCCATTCAGAAAAGATTTTAAAACTACCTTTTTGTCAACAGAGCAATTTAGAGTTCAGTGATATGAAAAGCCTGAATTTCCCAAACTGCCCAAACCACCAGCACCTCACATACTACTGGAAAGCTTTGCCTCAGATAAAGTATATCACTGATCGTCACTGCAGGGGTTCTAATCTAATTTTCACTTTTTAAATTCCATTTTAATGGCACACACATTTCTTAACTTCAGACTGTTACAAGAGACACTGTGATAATGGCAATATATGATAATAAAGATATTTCCCAAATTATTTTATGGCCTTTTTTTTTAAAGGACATAGTTCTTCTATTCTATGCTGTGTTGTTTGGAAATTGAATTGTATCTGTGCCTCATTTTATTTTATTTTATTTTTAATTTTTGAGACTTTATTTTTCAATTATATTTGACATGCAATATTATATGGGTTTTAAGTGTACAGCACAGTGATAAATCATTTATATAACTTACTAAATCCTCATGCTGATACATCTGGTTCCCATCTCATATCATACATAGTTATTACAATGCCCCACTTTACATCCCTGTGACTGTTCTGTGACTATGAATTTGTACTTCTTGATTTCTTCCCACTTTTTACCCACCCCTCCAGCTCTCCTCCCATCACCCCAACAAATCTAGTTCCCATCTGACACCACACAAAGTTACTGCAACATTATTGACCAAATTCCCACAGTATACTCTATTTCTCCATGATTTTTGTCTTGGAACAACCAAACTAAACTTCTCAGTTCCTTTCCCTTATTTTACCCACTCTCTTATCTCTCCTCCCACTTCTCCTTTTTCCTCCTCTGTTTGCTCCACTGCCCACCTGTAGGTACTTTGATGTGACGAGTGGGGTTTTTTAGTTGTGTTTGTGTGTTGAGTAGGGAGTCCTTACTTGAGTTATACATGTTTTATTCATTGTAATCTCCCAGTGAGTTTTTCAGGGGTCCCTCTCATGCCACCATTTTGTTGCTCTCCTGAGCCTCATATTGAAGTTCAGTACTTATCTTGTTTAGCAAAGGAGATATTATACCAGGGTGCCACATTCTCTTGACTTAATACCCCTTGACTTCTACCTATAGAGAACCTTAAAAGATGTAGTGTACCATAGAAAACCCACAATACTGGTGGTACTTTGGGAAGAAATTGAAACAGCATGTGCAGTAATACAAGTGGACTCTTTGTTCAATGTTAGTCAAGCAGAAGTTCCCTGTAATCAGAAGTATCTGGACATTTATGGTAACAACTTTGAGCACCTGTTGTAATTGAAGAAGTCAAACGTGATTTGTATTCATCTTTTGTTATCAGTATATATTGAGTATTACATTATTAATACAGTTTTTTCCTTTCTTAAAATGTCTACACTTTTGGGGGGCACCCTCTATATAATCACTAAATGAAGAAAATTTAGTTGCTCAGCTCAGACTCCCTGACTTTTAATATAACTATGTTATGATGCTTTGTCATTTCACTTGATGAAAATAAAGGTGATTAGATTCTCATTTCTGAACAGTAGAATAAAATAATTTATGGCACTTTTAAAAATTGACACATTTCTTTTAAAAAACAAACTCTAGTGTTTGAAAAAAATTAGATTGTGAATTTCCCTATATAATTTTAATGTAGTTTCATAAACTAATAGAAAGCATTATAATTACTTTTAGAGCAAAATAGAATTAGGAGTTTACATTATAGGCCCAATATTATAAAATACTCTCCTAAAACAGAATTGTGTGTGCACTATTATTACCAACTAAGGCTTCCTAAATAGGTGCGTCCTACCTGGCCTTGGTCTGATCATCTAAAGCAGCGGTTCTCAACCTGTGGGTCGCTACCCCTTGGAACTGTATTAAAGGGTTGCGGCATTAGGTAGGTTGAGAACCACTGAAAGAATGAATGCCTCATAGCCAACCTGTAGTGGGCACAGAGCAGTGAGTAGCTCTCCCTCTGGATTGGCAGCACCAGGCTTCAAAGGCGGGCTTATTGCAGCAAACCAAGTGGGGCTCAGCATCTAGCCTGCCTCTGGAGCACAACCCTCCCCCTCCCCAATCTTTGTTATTGCTTGGGCTTGTGAAAATCCAATTTTGCAGAGACAGAAGGGAAAGGCAGGAAGCCTGCAGTCAACCTTGTCCCCACCGGCTCCTTGTTCTACGTTTTGAACCAAGTTCTCAGTCTCCTTTCAATCAGCTTCATTCACTGACTTCACCCTTGCTCACTCCTCAAACGTTCTTTGTTCCTAATTGTGCAGCCCCTTAAAGCCTTAGGATAAAATCCAACTCCTGACCCCAGTAGAAAATGTCCATGATTATCCTTTGCCTCACCGCAGATGCTTTCACTTAACTCGCGCCCTGTTCTCATTCCCAATAATATAAATTATCTGAATTCCCTTAACTTGCCTGCTTCCTCTTACCTCTGGAACTTTCACAGGCTGTTCCTTCTGCCCCAAACACCTTTGTTCATTCAGGTTGGGCACTTTCTCTTCCAGCAAAATTTCCGAAATCCCCATTTCCCAAGCCCAAGCCTGGGCGAGGTGCCTTTCTGGAAGTATTGGAACGTTTTGAAATCCTTTCTGGAACTGCATTGTGCTTGCCCAGGTTATAACTACAAGCATACCTCATGTCATGTACTTCATTATTACTTTCCTTCATTAGACTGTGATAAAAATCAGATTTGAATTCTTATCTACTGCTTCCTATTTTTATTTTCTCCCCTATACCTGCCTTTCACCAGAACATTTGCTCATTTCCTCGAAGCCACATGAGTCTGTGTCATTTTCCATTTCTTCTGCATCTAAAAAAAAAACAAGAGCTGTGCCTACTCATCCTCTGGCATCTGTAAGGTAAATGGCAGGTGTCAATGAAACTGCACAGCCAGCTCACAGCTTTGTTTCCATTGGCTTGACTTTAGCTTCCTGAACTTGAGTAAAGTGAAGTGTGTTCATTTGTTTATAACATACTCTCAAATAGTCATTAAAATAGCATGTATTTAGTATTATTAAAAATCTGACAAAGAAAACATAATCATAATTTTTATAAAATTTTAAAAATATTCTGTGATTTCATAGGCCCCAAATAACTGTCTAATTATATTATTTAAATCATGACTTTTTAAAAACTTTCATTGGGGTCCTAAGTATAGTTATGAGTAGTCTGCTTAATGCTTTTGCCTCTTTATCTGAGTTGATAACTTTTCTGTTGATTCTCAATCCAAAGTTAAAGCAAAGGCAGATTTGAAGGCAGGTCTTCCTTTAGCTGTGTGGATAGCTCCTTCCTGACTAAAAAAGAGCTGCCCATTGTAATAGATCCGAAGACACTGTCAGAACAATCCACTTTTAGAAATCTGGGGAATTAGCAAAGGAGATCTTCTAATTCTACATACTGCTGGCTTCTGTGTTTAAAGGTTTTCTCAAACCTCGACTAAAAGTGTGTGTAGTAAACCCTCACAAACCAGAGTGGTATCTAACTAAAAGTCAACATTTGAAATAAGAAACAATAATTTTACCTATTATTACTTACTTTTGCTTAAGATAAAAATCTTGGCTTGTTCCCTTATAATACTTTGTGTAATATTCAATATTTTCTGTCTAATTAAACTATGAGATCTTTTTATCTAGATCAGGAAATGTGATTTTATTAAAGGAGAGATTTCTAAATAATTTCATTCAGATAAATAAGAGCATAAAATATGCACACTAACTCTTATAATGACAGTAAGATACTTCTATTTAATCAAGTGCTGCCTAGGCATTTATTTATAAAAACTCTTTCAGGCAGATTAATATTGTGACACTTCCCTCATTTTGCGAGAGTCTCAGAAAAAGAAGTTAAGTAACTTCTCTGAAAGCAAACAGCTTTAGAATTACAAAGATCAACTTTTTGTTTTGTTTTGTTTTGTTTTGTTTTGTAGCATTTATTCCATTTGGGGATGGGGGAGGGAATACAAAAAAATAAAACTGACTATTTTGAGAGTGAGGAGGTTTTGTAAAAAAGATCAACTTTTTAAAAAACTTTTTTGTGTGCTCACCTCCCAGTCAGTTCCTCTTTCATCACCATATATTTGACCCCCCCATAATGCAATACCTAGATGATGTAATATAGAATTGTCCACTTGAAACCTATATAGTTTTACTAACCAATGTCACCCCAATAAACTTAATAATAAAATAAAATGTTTTTATTTTTATAATAAACACATACCAAACGTTATCCTCTCAACCATTTTTAAGCGTACAGTTTAGTATGTTAAGTATATTCATATTATTGTGCAACATATCTCTAGAGCTTTTTCATCTTGCAAAACTGAAACTCTGGACTTATTAAAACAACCCCTACCCTTTTCTTACCCCAAAGCCCCTAGCAACCACCATTCTACTTTTTGATTCTATAAATTTGACTACTTTAGAACTTTATATGAGTGGAATCATGCTGTGTATGTCCTTTTATGACTGACTTATTTCACTTATCCTAAAGTTCTCTAGGTTCATCTATTTTATGACAGAATTTCCTTCTTTTTTTAAGGTTGCATATTCCATTGCATGGATATACCACATTTGGGTGGGAAGGCACCATGAGCATTTTGAGAAGTTTCCTGCAAGAGATGCTACCTAAAAAGAGTCACAAAAATGGGAGCTAGTAGAATAAGGGCAGGATAAAGGCACTTATCCAAATAATTTGGCAGTGATTTAGGAAATGGTCATATATACCTTTCATATAATATTCAATGGTTTCCAAGTTTTTCCTTGGCAAATATATAAAACAGACCAAATGTGCAGTTTCTTCTATTGAGGAGGCAGAGGCAGAAACCTGTCTTCTCTCTTCTGCCTCATTCTTCTTATTGACTAAGGACATGGCAACCCTCATGATCACAACAGGGTAGTGGGTACCGCCTAGAAGTGGGGTGTAAGAGGCTTCTTTGGTGCTGGCAAAGTTGTGTTTCTTGATCAAGGCAATAGTTACACAGGTATGTTCAATCTGATAAAATTCCTCAAGCTGCACCTTGAAGACATTATGCTAAGTGAAAATAGCCAGGCTCAGAAGGGCAAGTATTGTATGATTTCCCTCATAGGACTTATACTTAGAGTAGTCAACCTCAGAGATACAGCAAGTAGAACAGTGGGTGCCCAGGCGTAGAGGGAGTGGGATGGGGAGTTATTGTTTAATAGGCATGGGGTTTCACTTTGGGAAGATGAAAAACTGAAGGTGGATGATGGGGAGGGTTGTGCAACACTGTGAATGTACTTAATGCCATTAAACTGTACACCCCAAAATGATTAAAATGATAAATTTTGTACTATGTATGCTTTACCACAATTTTATTTTAGAGAGAAAAAATAATCAAGCTGTATATATATGATTTGTACTCTTTTCTATATATAGGAGTTCTTTTTAAACCTAAGCAATTTATACTTTCAGTTATTACTTTCTGGAAACTTTTGAAGCATGGTGTTTTTCCATTAGTTGGATGAGCAAATGTTTCTATTTCATGAAGGACTAATGGATAGTTTTTGCTTCTTCATCTCACCTCCCAAATTAAAAATCCCAAGATTTGACAACCTTGGTGACTCCCCCAGACTGCTATTTCCTGAAATGTGTCGGTGCCTATTTCTGCTTCTATTTAGATTTCCCTCTACCAAAATGATCTGTGTTGGCAGGCATGGTCTCCAGTAACGAGGAGACTCAGTTCTCACCCGGGTTTCCTCTCCTTGAGGGGACCCCAGGGTTAGACTGTCACCTAGTGATATCCAGTGCCAAGCTTTCAAAGATTCCGTGATTATCAGGAAATCTTCTTCAGCTAAATGATTTTTTTCTAACTTCCTGGTCAGCAGAAATAATCCTCCTGAAATAAATTGTTCACTTTGGCACAGAAATCAAGAGAAAATGTTAGAATATATTTATTTAAGATATTAACTGCTGATTTATCATTATAATTTATTTAAGTAAACATTCGTGAGCCACTTCTTGAAAGGAAAAATCACTTGCTCTTGAACAATGTAAGTTTTGGTGAAGGATCATAATTATGTTACACATACCAATTATAACGATTTACTTACTTAGAGAAAACTTTGACTTTTTAGTTATGATCTGAAACACCCCTATCGAGAGAGGTTTTAATTTAGGAGGATTGTCTATGTGTATATTCTTAATTCTCTTTGTCGATAAAAATAGAAAAAAGTAATTATAAGTTGTTTAAAACTCTATTTATTAAATATTGACTTGGCCATTTCTTAATTGTGTGAGTAAAAAAAATGTCAAGGAAGTTAGAAATTCAGACTGTTTAAAGATAAACTTCTTTTGTAGTCTATATTCAGTAAAATAATACTCTGTGACTTTTTATTTTAAACTAAATATAGATGGAATTTTAAAATATTTGCCAAGTTGATATAGTGAGATATGTGCTTTCTGATTTTTAATGTTAAAATGAATCCATAGACTATTTCATATGTCTATGTGTGTGTGTGTGTGTGTGTGTGTGTGTGTGTGTGTTGTGCATGTGTGTGTGTTATGTTTGTCCCAAAACCAGAAAAACTACTCAGACATACAAGACCCTCTACTAAAGCTACATTTTTGCATGGCATGTTGTTACTCTTTTTCTTTATTTTTCAGTTCAATTTGGCTATTGCATTGAGAAAAACTACACTGATTCTACATCTACTCGAATGCATCTAAATGATTTCTAAAATGTTTAAGCGCTAGCCAAATAATTTTTTGTGTATATCAATAATTAATTTATTTTCCCTGGACTTAATTGGATGCATGATTAATAATAATACAATCCTAGTCTTAGTTAACATTTATTGAGCATTTCCTATTTTCCAGACACTATTCCTGCACTTTACATTTATAATCTCATTTAATCCTCACATTAGCTCTGTGGGATAATAATACAATTAATTATCCTCAATTTACAGATGAGGAAAGCACAGAGAATTTAAGTACAAGGTCAGACAATTAATTTTGCAAACTCATCTTAGAAAAGGTGCTACATACCTCCTTGCTGAATATCTATGATACCTTCAAAGTACTCCCCTTGGGAAGCTATGTACCAATGCCAGAGCCTAGTTCACCTTTCAAAGCAATTTTGGAACTCTTTTTCTGGGATGGCTATCAGAGTTGTCATTGTCCCCAAAATCTGACAATTAAGTTCACGAACTTGCCACTGTGCACTTACATAGTCAGCACAGGACAAACAACTTGGCAAGGTGTCATAACCTTGCCAAGGTTACTTGAGAAAAGCTTGTACAATGACAGCTTTGAAGTGTGGACTAGGCACTGGCGTAGGTGCACAGCTTCCCAAGGGGAGTACTTCGAAGGTGACCATAGTGATATTCAGCAATGAGGTATGTAGCACCTTTTCTAGGATGAGTTCATGAAACTAATTGCCTGACCTTGAATGTGTGACAAAGTTAACATGCTAAACAGATCTAATCCAGGTCTCTCCTTAATTTCATAAGAACTACTTAAGACACAGGTAATAGCAGCAGAAGTTGAATACCTGCAAGTCCTGTGAAATTGAACATTTTCATTTTTCTGGCCCTGTATGGTATGACAGTTTCATATCTGGACAACATAACATTTGCATCGTTTTAATACAAAGACTTTAAAACTACTGGACTGTCACTGCCTTGGGAACAGGGGTCAGAACCTCTTTGCTCCATATCCTCCATCTGTCCATTTGAGGAGCTTTCATGGATGAGGTTCCACCAGCTGCTACACACAGAGCCCTGAGATCCTCCCAGAGGGATAAGAGAGTCTGGCTAAGAAAATCTGGCACAAACTAGACTCTACCCAATTTTCAATGAAAAGTAACTTTGAAGCTGAACTTCAATCTTTCACCATTTCAGTGAAGTAGAATTTAGAGAGAACATCTCAGGGTTTCCTGACTTTAACTTTTACTCTGAAGGAGAATGTTCCACAGTAGCTGAAATCTTCAATTAAACTCTTAAACTTTCTTGGCTTTTGAAAATTTGCTGGAGGAAACTATCCAAAGACTCTAAAATTTAGTTTATTTTCAGAGCCTAAACTAATATCATCATCTCAATCTGTGCAAGATCCTGGCAAATAGTTAAAGCCAGGTAGCACCTGCTTCCTAGGATTTTGGTGAGGAGTACGTGGTATAGTGACAGGATGAGCACAGTGTTACCTTAAACCTTCAATAAGAGAACCCATCTGTTCAAATACACCTTTAAAAGGCATTTTGTGGAAATTAAGGATTACAACATTTATAAAGCAACTTTATTATTAGTTTTTTATTTGCTTGCTTTACTCTGTAGGTTCTACCTATGTATATTAAAACAACAGATCAACATTCATATGACAAACTCAGCTGAAAAAATATTCAAATTTTAGAGTTCTCACTATTCAAATTGAAACTTCTATGTAGTCTCCTTTTTTAAATTTTATTTAATAGGTTTCTTTTTTTAAAGTCTCCTTTTGAATCACATTCCAATGAGGAAAAAAAAAACAACCACCTTTATTTGCCATTGAAAGTTTCTTCTTTACATAAATATTATATTATATTGATTTAAGTATAACTTTAATGAGATATCTATCATACAGGCTATCTGGTGAAATTCACTGTACTAAAGATGTCAAAACATTGACACCATGGTGGTCTCATTTATAATATTTCCCTTGAAAGAGGTTTTAATTTTAAAAGCTTAATAAGCAAAGTTATACATGTATGACATATATGTAGTACAGAGAACATTAGCTTTCAGAAGATCAACTTCTGAAAAACTGAAGAGTTCAGTTGAACTACATGAGAAAATATTGAAGGAACTGCACTTATTAGCAACAAGACTAAGTGAAAGCCGGGGACTAAGAATGGAATGGAATTATTCTGCTTTTACAGGACTTCCTAGGACTAAAGAATTCCCAAACATCTTATACTAATAAATTCTAAAACTTTATGCTAATCAATAGCAAAATTTCATATTGCAGATTTAAAATATATTCTACATAATCAGTGATATAACACAGTCAACTAAGATTGTACAGAGGAGCCATATAAACACTCTGTACAGTTATTAATATTGCTATACTTACATGAGGGTTTCCAGAGCTATTAATACACAAGAACATATTATTGCTCAATTTCTTTACACTGTGTTACAAAAACAAAACAGTACCAGCAGCTTATCTGTCCCTCACAGGCCACCCTAGTTTGATAGCAAAACCACAGGTTAGAGGTTCAATTTCAAATTGATCTAAATACCTGCAATTTAAGTGTCAAACAGTAGCAAGTAGTAGCAAAGATGTCCCACAATGAGATTTCTAATATACTGTTAGTAAAAAAGGAAAATGATTTGATAACATTTAATACCTGAAGACATGCATTCAGACTTCAGGAATACCTGACTATTCTACTGCTAGGTATTTACTCAATAACTTAAAAACATGCCTCAGGAGACATGGACAAGAATGTTCATGGTAGTATTGTTTATCATAGCCAAATACTGAAAATAGGCCAACTTTCATTAACAAGAGAATGGATTGATAATTTAATATACAATACTCATACTGATGAATACCATTACAAAGGTTGAAACTGGTTAGAATTAATGTACTAAGGTTCCCTGTACATTGGATAATTTTGTTTTATCCAAGTTTATCAACTTAAAAAAAAAGGTTATATGCAACAAAGAACATCATCAAGACAAGGAAAAGACATTCCATAGAATGGGAGAAAAATATTTGCAAATCACATATCTGACAAAGGAATTATATCTGGTATAAAGAGTTCTTATGCCTCAGTAATGAAAAGATAAGTAATTCAATTTAAAAAATAAAGGGTCTGAACAGACAGTTCTCTCAATAAATAAATAAATAAATGTATGTTTGTTGGAGATATATATATATATATATATATATATATATATGTGTGTGTGTGTGTGTGTGTGTGTGTGTGTGTGTGTGTGTATCCAACAAGCACATAAAAAGATGTTCAACATCTTTAATTATTAGAGAAATGTAAGTTGAAACCACAATGAGATACCACTTCCCATCTCCTAGGATAGCTGTAAGCAAAAAGTCAGACAATAACAAGTGTTAATGAAGATATGGAGAAATTAGAACACTCCTATACTACTGATGAAAATGTAAAATGATGCAACTTCTTCAAAAAATAGTCTAGCAACTCTCTAAAAGTTTAAACATAGATTTACCATATGACCCAGCAATACCACTCTAGGAATATACTCCCCAAAATTGAAACATGTGTTCACATAAGAACCTATACAGAAATGTTTATAGAAGCATTATTCATAATAGCCAAAAAATAGGGGAAAAACACCAAATATCTATCAATATATGGATGAATAAATAAATAAATAAAATGTAATTCTTTCATACAATGGAATAGTAGAAAATAAAAGGAGTGAAGTACCAATATATGCTGCAACATGATTGAACCATAAAAATGCTGTGTCAAGTGAAAGTAGTCAGACACAAAAGGTCACATATTGTATGATTTCATTATATGAAATGACCAAAAAAGGTAAATCTATAGAGATAGAAAACAGATTATGATTGTCTCTAGCTCTAGAAGCTTGTAGGGTTGGTGGGAGGAAGGGGAGTGACTGCTAATTGGTATAGGTTTTTCCTGGAAGATGGTGATGAGAATGTAATAAAATTAACTGTGTTGATGGCTGTACAATTTTGTGAATATATTAAAAATAATTGAATTGTACATTTTAAATAGATGAATTGTAGGCATATGAACTGTATCTCAATAAAAGTTATCTAAAAGTTGTGTTCATTATAATATCACTTTATTCAAATTTTAACATACAGAATAGTATTATCTATTGTACACACAAACATATTTGGAAACGAGGAGGCAAAGGTGGTATTCAAAGCATTGAAAAACTCATACTGACTCATCAGAACAGTTGCTCATCTTTACATAGCTGTGAGTGCCTAAAGAACATCTGTCCTGCAGTCGGGGAATGATAATCACCAAAGTTAAGATAGCAGTTACCTCTGTGCAGGGAGATGAAAAGGACGTCAGTGGTCCTCAACAAACTCCAAAGTAAATATCACAGAGTGTTCAGATTTCATCAAAATTGGTTGTTGAGCACATGAACATTTATTGCATGACTCCTTATATTTTTCTGTATGTCTGAAATATTTCATAATTTTAAAAATTCTATTTCCAAGTTCTGTCATTAAAGGTCATGCCAAATGCCTTCGATTGGGGCATTAAACA
Source organism: Lyroderma lyra (assembly GCA_004026885.1). NCBI lineage: Eukaryota > Metazoa > Chordata > Mammalia > Chiroptera > Megadermatidae > Lyroderma > Lyroderma lyra. The sequence goes on from PVJL010003045.1 coordinate 154,573, forward strand.
TTTGCCATTGTACTGCCTAATCCAGGCCAAAGAAGCTGGCCCATTGCCACAAAGGCAAGGACCAGAGGGGTCATCATGCAAAATGATCAGGGAGGAAACTATCTAAGCACATGAAAAGTAAACCAAGAGCCCCATTTCTTGGAGCCACTGTTATCCAATTCTGAAAGGTTTGTACTGTAATAGCAAGAACTGTCGTTGAGCACAAAGCAGAGGGTTCGCCTTCTCCTCTCTACCCACCACCCCCTCAATCCAGCATGGTCTAACACTCCTTAAGTAGCTAAGCCTGTAGCAAAGTCCAAGGTCTGCCAAAAACTTCCTGACCTGGAAGCAGAAGGTTTAAGAGCATTTCTGGTAACTGTTGGATTAGATTCCTGATTTCTGGGAGCAGTTTGCTAAAAGTTAACTTTCTGGCATAGGCATGTAATTTGAAAGACTCAGTCAAATATTTAATAACCTAATAACAATATTCCAAAGCCAAGAACACCAACCAAATTAAAAATAAATAAATAACCTAGTCTTTCTTGTCCTGTTTGACACATCGCTAGTACTAGGGTTTAAAGGCTTTTGAAATTTCTACAATATACTCCAAGGGCTGTGTTTGAGAGCACCTTAACATTTTAGACTAAATATAAAGTATGTTGAAAGTAATTGCTAACACTAAAAGTAAGTTCCCTTCATCACATTCACCCAGATGTTCTTCTTCTGTCATAGTCTCTTTGCTTTCTTTGTACAAAAAAAAGCCAGGTGTTCAAAAGTGGAAACAAGAGTAAGATGAGGGGCCAACAGGAATAAATTGCATTGTGTGTGGTAGTCAGATTAAAGACATTTCTGTGTTCCTCTACTATAAGAAGCTCCCGGCATTTGCCTACATTACATAAACTGTTTTGAGAGTTAATCCCTTTCCTTGTGTGACTCATGGTGTTGCAGGTCCTTCCAGAGGGGATAAAAATACAATGGATTACGGCATTGCAGCATCTGCAATTCCCAAGGAAGAAGTGGCTTTAGACATTTATATTCTGAGCTTGGCGACCGAGGGCCAGTGAGTGTGTCTGGAAGCAGTTGGAAATCGGACAGTTTGTGCTGCAATGCAAGGACAGGAAGCATTGCGAGTTTCTGCAGCCGTGGTTGGCTTGAGATAATACCATTGTATAAGGAGGCGCAGCGACCGCTCCCACCGCTGAGAGCCGGGCCTGGCGTCTGGCTCCTTGGCTGCAGGCCAGGCTGAGGTCCTGCCGTCTGAAGGCAGGGTGTGTGTCCCCTCCCAGGCGGTACACACACACAGTGCCGGCCACACCTCACCTTCCAGAGGAAATCTGGCCAGAAAGCCAGACTTCATGACTTCTCCTTTATGAGTCTTACCCACCCCCAGCCCTTGCCTGAGCTTTTGTTTTCCACTTGGGTGCAGTGGTGGTATTCACAATGTGCTCAGATCGGGATTTAAAGTCCCAGGCAGTAAATGAGCTGATGACAGGGTTATTGGAAAGATACTGTATCTTGCCACACCTAGCTGCCTACACGGTCAGTGCTGGGCTCTTGCTCTTCAGAAAAGCCCTAGCTCTCATCACCTCTGCAAACAGACCTTACCACAGAGCTCTTCCATCAGTCAAGAGCACTTACCAAGGACTATTTCAGACAGATTTAGCAGCAATATTGTTTGATTTTAACTGGACATTGTTTTAAACACACAAAAGAGTTCAAGGATGTGGCCATTGGGTTTTGTTCTTCTCCCCCCTCTCTTCCCTTCCCCAACTGTCAGGTTTCTCTGGGAAAATGGGATGAAAATGTTTGGGGACATTTCCACAATAAAACACTCTAAAATATTTTTTTAAGATTTCCTTTCTAGTCATGTCAAGATTATAACTCAAATCTGCAGAAGTCAGGAAATTCCAAATTTATGTTGACACTTTCCCCTTAAAACCCTCGCTAGATGATAAACAGTATGAAACTTCTGTTCTACTTCAAAAGTCCCAAATATGACACAGGTTGCCAGATTCTTCTAGGAAAAGGTGCTTCAGGGTGAGAAAGAATGTCTTTTAGGAAACAAATATAATCTTGGAGGTCAATGATTTTTCTAAATGGTTTCTTAGTACAGAAGATGAAATAGTCATTTTAGATAAGTTGGCTTCAAGATTTAATTTTTACAAATGTAAAGGAATTATATTTAATGATGGAAGTAAAGGGAAAAGTAGTGGAATTCATACATGAGATCAGCAATTCTCAAGGTGGAAATGAGTACGTGGTGTCAACCCGGGGACTTTTCTGGATCCCCTACATCAGTTCACTCTCAAAGGTTCTACCAGCCCCCAGTAGAACCCTCTTGGATAGTGGCTTGGCTTCATAATGAGACAGGCTCAGTTTCATCACTCCCAGCAGCTCCCACCTCTGCTAGCTGCTAGCTATGGGACCAGAGCAAATTATTTAACATGACTCAGAGCCAGTTTCCTAGTATTTCTCTCAGGGGTTATTCGAGATTAAATGAGATAATGCATGCTAAAATAAGGAAGTTCTTCTAAAACGTCCTTCATAAATATTAGTAAAAATACTGATCATCCAGGTAATGGTATTCATGGTATTAAGGAAAATAAGCATTGTCAGGATGTCAGAAACATGTATTTGAATACGCTTGAAATGGGAGCAAAAAGAACCTGATGAAAAGAAAATCTTAGAGAAAAAGTTTTACAAGGAAAGTTGAATGTACTTTTAACAGATATTTCTAGGGCCAAAGACATGGCTAATTATACTGACAGAAAGAGACAGCGAGAAAAGCTAAACATGCACCTTCTCTGTTGAGGGTCTAAAAGACCCACTGGGCTATAGGTAAAGAAAACAGAAACAGCATGTAATTTGCATATCATAATAAAAAAACCAAAACACACAAAGAGATGGGCCTTCTAGGAGTCATAGAAAGTAGTAGGGAAGAGATCTATAGAGTATAGAAAACCAGAGAGGAAGACCAGGTAAAGAGGACCATGAGAGAAGGCAAGCACCTGCGCAGGCAAAGCAGGGTCTCTGCTCTTCACCCTCTGTAAACCTGTGACCACGTGGCCCAAGACCTGGGACTGGGGAGAAGGGAGTCCAAGCTCTGAAGGGATAGCACTGAGTGTTGACACAACACATCTCCACCTAATGTAGTGAGGATGACCCAGGAAAATTAAGTTTCTGTTTTAGACTATAATATGATAAGGAAAGCTTGCAGAACTCAAAAAGACAAATTTGTTGTATCTCAAGTTACAAAGAAAAAAACCTGATAACTTAGGCCATTAAATTGATGGAGGAGCTTAATTTTCATATCTGTAAGGATATTATATTTAAAAGGCATCTATCAGTACAGAACCAAGAGGACTGTGGGAAGAGGAAACCATTCCAGACCAATTTCATTTCCGTCTGCAATAGACAGTGAGACAATGTAATAAAGGCAGAACAATAGATGTGAAATCTGAGGAAACGTGTGCCACCATCTGCTCGCAGGACGGGACTGGCTGCGTGGGAGCCCGGGCCGGCCAGTGCCCACGCCGACCTCCCTCCTCGGCCTTCCCAGTCCCCGGCCCCTTCTTCCTAACCACCTGCCAGCGGGGCTGCTTTCCCCCAAGGTTTGGTAGCCTGGTGCTGCTTGCTTTTAGATTCATTTCCTGCTGACATCTGTTGTTTTCTGGGTTTAAGTGGCTATAAAGATTCTGTGCAGAAATGAGGATCGGATTTGGAGTCAGAACAGTAATGGATACCTGGCCCTGCCATTTAGTGTGTGTGGGGACTTAGGTGCATCGCTGACCCTTTCTGACAGAGATAGTCTCCCTTATCCAGTGGAGATCAAAATACCATTCTTTCACGATGCTTCTGAAGATTAGGAATCAAGAACAGCTGTAACGCCTAGTCCACTGCTTTATTTATTCCTAACTTTTGATCATATCTTTTCCAGCTCTTGGCTTTTTCTGGGTCCTAGATCCTCATTGAAATGTGTGATTATACTTCCAAAAGCAATCTAACAATTCACTTGCTTTGGTGTCTGATTCTCTCAATGATGGGAATGAGACCATGCCATTCTCCTGTTTTAGTTTGGATCGGGAGGCCAGAGTCCTGAGGTCCAGGAATGTTAGCGAAAGGAAGTATATCTCTCTCTCAGCCAGCCACTCATGTAGAGAATTTTCTTCCCTTTCTCCCCTGTCTCTCTACATTCTTCACCTCCTTTATTCCTCTTTGTTTCTTCTTTTGAATTCCTAGAACTTGATGTTGACAATGAGGAAATTCAGAGTCTACAAACTTGTACCTGAGACCAATATTATTTTCAAGACTAATTATATGGTGGGTCAAATAGTAACAGTATTTTGATGCCAATTTGAATAAAATTGAAGTACCAAAGAGGTAAAGCCTCTCTTCCTCTACTACTGTCACCCACAATAAGGTCCAGCCCCCGTGCCCTTTGGTGTCTAACCCCAGGCTGACTTGGCCACTCGTCACCATTTGCCTCTTTCATGTTGATCCACTGGGGTGTCCTCAGAGCTGGTAAATATTTGCCTGTGCAGGAGGGAGGAAATGGCAGTTTCTGCACAGGGGAGGTGATGAGGCAGCTCCTCTCCTTTGTATCAACAGTGTGAAACAAACAATGGCAATGTGCATTGATGGCACACTATCGGTCAGGTTCAGAGAAGGGAGCTGCCAATGGCCATGACCTCCAGACTCCATCTCTGTGCTTTTAGGAGCAGCCCGCTCAGAGCAGACTGCTTGCTGCTCTGGTGGTCAGCTTTGTTGGTCAGCTTTGTACTTCATTATGCTGCCCTTCACACCCTAGAGGAACTGACCTTAGAGATCACTGCAGGGACTTTTTAGTATTCTCCAAAGGGTTTAAGAATTAAATGGGCTCATTGCTTTCTCATTATTCTTGGTTTACTTGTTACTGCCATCTCACAACTCTCTCCTGAAAGAAGAGAAAAAAAAAAAAAAAGATGGGGAAGAAGCTATGCTGAGATGGTAAAGAGGCAAACAAGCTCAGGAAGAGGCAGCACTAACTGCTTGCAAATGCCCAAAGTGTACAATGTAACATTACAGAAACTGCCCCCAAAATGGTATCTCTGAGACAGGAGGGAAATTTGGCTGCTGAAGAAAAGGGAAACAAATATGGTTTCCTAGATTAACTATCCAGATTTCTGTTCCATTACCTGCTTCAGTTTGGGTAAATGGAGTCTCAAAATACAAATGTAATTGACAAACTGAACTTCTGGCACATCTGAAGGAATTACTCACCCCTTTCAGGCACATGAAGCTTTTCAGGATATCACCATATTAGTTTATAGTAAATGACTTCTGATGAATTCAGGTAAAGGGTAGGCAAGTAAGTGTTCTTTGTACCAAGTACAGTAAGTTTAGTATTATTTTCTGTAAGTTTAATATTATTTTGCAATAGAGTTAAAAAAAAAATAACAAAGCCAGTGCTTCAAAAAAAAAAAAAAAATGCTCCACACAATCACAGATTCTAGAAAACAACCAAGACAGCTAGTCATAGCACAGGAAAACAATCTGCATGATACAGAACTGACACCTATATTCTTTAAACATTCATTCAACCAATAATTACTGAACTCCAGGTGCTTCTCTGGTGCTAGAGATGTGGCTATGAGCAAGACAGAAAGGGAGGGAGAAGCACAAGTCTGTACAATGTGCTGTCCTAAATGAGCAGAGACAAGGGGACTCTCTGCTAGTGGCTGGGCTGTAGGGAAGGCCTCTGGGAAGCATTGCCATTGAAGCAAGTCCTGTTGGTTAAAAGAATCAGCTGTGTGAAAATCAGGGTGAGCTCCCAGCCTTGGAGAATGTTACATGCAGTGTTACTGGACAGGAACTTGGTTGGGTGCTAGAGGAAGAGACAGAAGGCCAGTTGATTAATTAATGTATTGATCAAGTAAATGGAAGAGACCTAAAGAATATATCTAGTTCAATCCCATCATTAAATACAGGGTAAACAAGACCAGGGTGTCTACTTGTCTATAGCAAATAAATAGTTAATAAGAAAGTAGAACTAGTTCTAAATTCTTTGTGGAGGTGTTTTTTTCCAATGTCTTCTAAAACCAATTTCTCTCTTTATTTCTTGTTTCAGTTTCCTCAAGGATGACTTCTTGCTGGGCTTCCAGTCCTTAAACACACTATCGTATGGAACAGCCCAAATTTCATCTATAGTGAAGATCAAATGAGAATTAAACGAGCAAACAATAAACATTGTATTAACTTAACCCAACCACATCAGGTTAATTCTGAAGGTTCCTTTTACTGGCTGGTGACGTGGTTTAATGAAGTGAGTTTAAATTTCATCATCTACTCATCAAGCAAGCAGTGTTCACATGCCCAAGTGTTGTTAATTAGTGATCTATAATAGAATTGCCAGACAACAAGGAGAAGCCAACCTTCAGCGGAATTTAGAAGCAGCATGATACAAAGTGATGATATCTTGATTGACACTGTCTTCAAAGGTCTACTAATCCTCGTATCTATGTGAATTGTTTTATGACACAAGTTGAATTACCAACTGGGCTGGATGTTGAAAAATACTCTAAAACAAATAACACTTAGATTTCTTGTTTATCATGATAAGATTAGCATTTGCAGATAGGCCTTTGAAAACCATTGATGGTATTTCTTTCCTGACAGAATTAAATGGACACTGGAGGAGTAGAAAGAAGGAAGCTACCTCTGTGAGTCAGGTATCTCTGGACCTCTGCTGTTCCTATGTAAGGTTAAGTTTGTCACAACCTAAAATACGGACAAACAGAATCAATCTTTCTATATAGATTTTTCAAAAAAATGAATTACATCTTATTAATGATTGAAATGCAGGAAAGTTAAATGCACTTGTGAAAAAATAGTTTCAGGGAAATTGAACTAATGTGCATTTGCTTCTCAGCAAATCTGCAATTCTTTTTTCCTACCAGTGTTCTGTGATGGCCATCTCAGTCCATGGAGTCGATTACTGAGCCTTGACGGAAAAGGTTCCTTGTATTTATAGTTAGTTATACTCAGCCAGTTGTGGAAATAATTTCCAATTATATTTCCTGCATATAAATATTCTAACTGGGGTGCAAAGTGATGCAGTGAATGTTCCCCTACTAAACTGGGTGTAGGTAAGGCCACAGCCTCAAATACACCTGCTCCCTGGTTTCTGTGTTGGGATGTGAAAAGACAAAAAGAGGGAGCTCCTCATGGGGTCGAGTAGTTTGGGCAGATTTGAAAGATAGATTAGCAGGTTCTGGAAAATAAAGGAGACTGAAATCTACTGCTCTGAGACCAGAGGCAGCTGCTCTTCTTTTTTCCTCCTCACAGGAGAAGGGACAGGGAAGAGAGCAGAGAAGGGGAGCAAGAAGTGAAGAGCTAGGTGTTCTTGGCCCAAATTCCAAAGCTTTATGCCCATCTACCATGCTGCCCCCTAAAAATTACCTGAAGCATGAAGAGTCACTGATTATTAAACTAAATTCTGCACATTTCTTCATTCTTTGTTGGTTATTGGACCTATTGCCTAGTCATATGTTCCCAGCTTTAGAAACTAGAAAGAACTTAGGAGATATACATGAAAATAACTTCCCTTATCTGATGAGTGAGAATATAAATGACTAGGGCATGACAAGGGCAAAGAGCAGAGAAGAATATGGGTATAATTTTATTGAGAAATGTATGCCTGTTTTAAGGCAATAATCTAGGACTGGAGTTTAAGATGGAAAATTTTTACTCCCAGATCCATGCACGGTTGTAGGTGAAGCAGAATGCTTATCTTTCTCAGTTTTTTACTGGGGAATGAATTGTTTGTTGAGAAGGTGGTTTGCCTTTTTAGGTTAAAAAGTCTATTATTCCTGGGCCTTTCATTTGTTGCCTACACTGCCAGGACTTCATCTGTTACAGGAATTTCAATGCTTTTTTTTGACTAAAGAACACCCAAATTAACACACACACACACACACACACACACACACACAAGAAATATTAACAAAGGATTGCCAGAATTTTATGAAATGACCTTGTTTTTAAAGGTTAGTCGTTGAGTTAACTATACGGGAGATGGATTAAGCTAAGGCCACTTGAGAACATTTCTGTTGTCCAGGTGATGGTTTGCAGTTGCCCTCCTAAATTTTAATTGGCCATTCCATGAACAGGGATGAGTAATAACTTTTTTCTTGCATTCTTCTTTGCTTCATGCAACTCCCTTGACACTCTCTGCTCTGGTTTAACAATAAAATCAATGGCATTACTGCAACCTGAGGAAAGAAAAAGAAGTCCCTCAGGTCTGCAAGCTTATTCACAGAGAAAATTAATTTGGGTGTGCAATGCCTAAAAGCATTGAAATTCCTGTAACAGATGAAGTCCTCTCAGTGAAGGCAACAAATGAAAGGCAGAGGAAGAATAGCCTTTTGACTTAAAAAGGCAAACCACCTTTACAACAGACAATCCATCTCTTCCAATGAGAAACTGAGAAAGATAAGGGTTCTGCTTCACCTACAACCATGCATGGACCTGGGAGTAAAAGTTTTCCATCTTAAACTCCAAGGACAGGTGTAAACAGAGGCTCGGCGCTTCCTGGGAGGCTGATTACAAAGAAGAACTAATCAGAAGCCTTTCATCTCTGACCCTTTACCTTTAGATCTATTCTGGGGCATGGAGGTAACAGGGTTTGTGTTCTTTGTGTCCAAGGCAGCCTGCTGATCAATATCCCCCTTTGGAAGAGTCTTCAGAACTTAGAAGAAGGGCCAGAAAATGAAGCAGAAATCAATACTCAGGTTTGGTGAGGAGGAGGTTATCATCACATTAATTGCATTTCTAAAAAAAGTAGAAAACAACAAAGGCAAACTGATTACCTTCATGATCACTGGGACATGAAAGTGCTTTTTAAAGAAGTGAGAGACTCAGAGTCTTGAGTTTCAGTCATTGTAATGCCCAACATGAGATGTAGCTAAGTTTCTCAGATTTAATACCTCCATGCTGTTCACAAGAGCAGGACTACTCAATTTTCCAAACATCACTAGTTGGACAATAACTTGTAGCAGAAGAAACAAAGAAAGAATTTCTGACAACAAATCTGAGGCTTTAGGAATAAGTAGTTCAACAGATAAAAGGGGAAGTTTGGGAGAAATCAACAAAGCAATTAAGAGACTGGAGGAGTTGATTTACTGGGGAGATCATTCCTTTGATGTTTACCTGGGCCAATCAATACTTCTTCTTTGACATGGACTAGGGGACAGAAGATGAGTAAAGGATTGAGATTAGTAACCTACAAATACCTGAAATAATTTTATAGGATAGACAGGAATTCCTTTCAAATTGGCCAACATAATTGAATAGATCTAAGAAATTAATTCAAAAACTATTTGTGTTACAACCTTTTGTTCCCTAGTCAGCTCTCTTTTATTACTTCTTATATTGAATATATACTCACTGGCTCTTTGTTAGTTTAAAATAGAAAATAAAATTATAATTTAAATTCTTAATAGAAGGATGTTTGAAATATGAAAACAATTGCCTTTAAGAAACAATAAAAACTCAGTCCATGAGATATTTAAAATTACATCAACACTTACATTCTATGAGAGAGAGAGAAAAAGACTGAATTTGTCTTTTTCATCTCTGCTATGTAAAATTTCTTGTGAGAAATACATTTTAAGTTCTTTTAAACATATTTTCTTCTGCAATTTAGAAATTTAATACATTCACTCTGCTAATTAGCACAAGATTAAGATTTTGGGAGTCTGATTCACACAACACAGTATCTATTTAATTCTTATTTGATTTTTAAAAATTAACAGGCATAAGCTAGAGGCAGGTATTCAGAATTACCTCGTTATTGTTAGGACCAGCGAATGCTCTGCTCTGCAGGTATTTAGTGCACACCTTGTTTGCAGTGGCAGCCCACCTGGTCGTCTTGCTTCTTCTCATATACACTGAATTATTAGCCAACTTAGTCATACCACTTGCCCTCTAAATGGCTTGTCATAATACATGGAATAAAAATATAAGCCCCAGACCACATGTTTTGAGAACCAACACAACCATGATCTCCTTCTGCCCCCCTTCCTGACTTCACGTTCCACTGCACCTCCTCTGCCCTACTCTGGCTCACTTTGCCCAAACAAACAAAACAAGCTCAGTCTTGATTCTGGGTCTTGGTTGTTCCATCTTTCTGGATTGCTCTTCCTGCAGGTCTGGTCAGGACTGACAGACTTCCCTTTCTTTAGGTCTTGTTCAGGTGACATCTCTTCATAGGAGATGTCCCTGGCAGAACTATATCAAACAGCACACACCATTCCTGTCACACTTCTTGATTTTTCCAGAGTATTCATTCCTCTCTTAAAGTATATTATTTATTCACTTATGCATTTATTGTTTGTCTTCTCCATTAGTTACTGCCTTCCATGAAAGAGTGACTTTCCTGTCTGTTGCAGCATCTCCAGCATTTGGGGAAGGATCCAGCACAAGGTATGCACCCAATATGTATTTGTTTGAAGAAAAGAAGGAAGGAGGGAAAGAAAGAAGAGAAAAAGAAAAGAAAAAGAAAAGAAAGGGAGAAAGGGAGGGAGGAAGAATAATATACTATGCCATCACCATGGAGCTCTACACAGAAACAGAAATACATTCTAGTAGATTCTGAAGAGCAGAGGCAATGTCTTACTCTTGCCAATATACTCCTTGTGCATAGCGCATAACTAGGCATTTGAAGATATTTAAGAGGTAGTGGAAACTTAATAAATAGTTTGAAGTTTACAGTTGAGGATAATCATTAAAAAGTAACTGCAATAATATAGTAGTTCACCCTTATCCAAAACCCCCAGTGGACACCTGAAACTAGACAGTGCTGAACATTATATATACAATGGTTTTTTTTCCTATGCATACATTCTTATGATAAAGTTTAATTTATAAATTAAACACAGTAAGAGATTAACAACAGTAATACTAAAATAGAACAAATATAACAATATACTGTAATAAAAGTGAGTGTGAATTTGTCCCATGGTATAAGCTAGTGAGTAGCAGGGTGGGGTCTGAGGACAGGCTGTCTAGCTCCAGGATTCATGCTCATAACCACATGTGATCTAGTCACCTAGGGTGGGAGTCCCACTTACAATGTGAGATGAGGCTTACAAGATGGGGCGTGAAGAATAATCTAGAGAGCAATGGTGAGTGGCACAGTCATGAGGAAGGTATGAGAGTGGTGGAGGTGAAGAGTTCTCAAACCATGTTCTAACTTTTTAGGGTGGACTTGTCTATTGGAGCCTTTTTCTGACTTTCTGCTTTATTATGCTACCAAAATACAGCACTCATCCAAAAAACATTTCTTGGTCTGATTAATAGGGTGACTATGGGGATTCTAATGAAAGTAGTAAGAGGAGGTAATAATGGTTGGTTGGGCCCAGGCCATTGAGGGTCAAGGATTTGTGATATGCAGGAGGTTAGACCAATTATTAGAAATCTTAGGTAAATAATTTAGATGGTTCATGGGAAGAATTGGAAAGAGAAGAATTTTAAGATAAAGAGTCAAACTAGAAAATTAAGGAACTTTTGTGTCACCTAGAGTAATATAGTAATGATAAAATAGGATTTAATAAGATTAATAAACTATTAGAAATGTCCATCTACAGATGAATGGATGAACAAATATGATAAATAATATAATAATTATTCAGCCTCACAAAGGAAGAAAATTTGGATATATACAATATGGATGAACCCAGAAGACGCTAAGTGAAATGAGCGAGACACAAAAGGACAAATACTGTACAATTCAGCTTATATGAGGTACCCAGAGTAGACAAACTCATAAATACAGAAGGTAGACTAGAGTTGAAAAGGGGCTAGAGGAAGTGAGAAGAAATAGGGAGGTACTGTTTAACAGGTCTTCATTTGGGATGATGAAAAAGTTTGGACAGAGATAGTGGCAATGGCTGCATAACAATGTGAGTATACTTAATACCACAAATCTATACACTTAAAAATAGTTAAATTGATAAATTTTTGTTTTGTATATTTTACCATCATTTAAACAAACAAACAAACAGCAAACTACCAAATATGGCACACAGAAAAGTTGAGAGATGGAAGGTGGTTCTCCATTTTGGACTTGAGTATATGTGGGATGACTGGAAAGAGAGGACAGGAGGTTAGCTGAGATGCCCAATGGTGTTTTTAAAGGAGAGGATTTGAAAGTGCCTATAAACACACCAAATGAATCATCAACAGGCAGCCCTTAGGTGAGAAGAACACCTGAGAGGGAGAAATTCACAGAGAAGTCAGCCTGAACCAACTGGGCAACAGAATCGAGGCACAAGTTCAGTGTGGTATTTAGTTCATTTATTCACTACTTGCATATTTCTAGGGGAAATAATATGCTATCAAAGTGTTGTCTGGGTTGTAACCTTTGGGGATATGTCTTTAAGGCTGCTTTAAAGGAATTCATACACAGAGCATTTATGAGATTTCTTTTTAAGAGCTGGGAACTGCCCTGGGTTTTTCCCTCTGTGGCTAGACTCTCCTTCCTGAGACTGAGTTAGTTCTTCATCCAACAACATGTGCAGAGTCAACATGGAATGGCTCAAACCTGGTTTCAAGTAAGCACCACAGGACCTAGAAGAACCATGCCCTTGGCACCACCCTGAGCAACCTTGAACAAATGGGTGGTGGCTTCACCATTTCTTTGGGCTCACAGAGAGATTTCCAGATGCCTTATCTAGGCCCTGAAATCAGCCACTCAGCCTGACTCACCCCCACATTTGCCAACAGATCCTGGAGTCCCACAATGTGAGGAAATAAGCAATACACAATTGGGGAGGTCTTTTGTATGGCAACTGAGCTTTACTTTTCCTGGCTCTAAATAGTACCTATGCTATGGCAACATGAGTGCAAGGGTGCTTCTATTTTCAGTTCTTTAATGACAACCTTCTACAGTTTTGTGTTAAACTGAATGACCGGGGATGTTTCCTTTTATTAATATTATGGTGTCATCTACAAAATGATTAAAACACCCATCCACTTAAAGAATTTTGAAAAACTATCCCTCCTTTTATACTGATGCAGTGCCATCCAAAAATCTTATCTTAAATTGAAATAGTTGAAAGAATGTAACTTCCAATGTATTGGAAATATATAAATTTATAAATAAAACTCATTATCTCACTTTCAAATACATCCAGTGTAATACTAGTAACACAGTTATTTGTTAACTACCATTATCTGTTTTAAAATACTAAAATAGATTATTTTCATAAACACTCAAAAATTTGACATCGATCCATTTTCTTCTCTAAAGATGTATTTCCATTTCTCATGCCTTTCGTAATTTTATACTAGTGTAACTTATTTATATGCTTGATATTTATTTTACTGATCACTCACCATTTATCCCCAGAAAAAAAATGTACATTTGTCCCTGGAAAAAATGATGTGACCAAATGGTTCTAAATATTAGAACAATTTAACCTGCCTGAAATAACTGATACAATTTTTGCTAGTATACAAATGAGCTTTTTCCAGTTTTGATAAATAACTATTAAATATAAGGTCTCACAATTAAATTCACCAACTTGCCACAGTGCGCTTATGAGGTCTGACAATTAAGTTTGTAAACTCATCCTAGAAAAAGTGCTACATACCTCCTTGCTGAATATCACTGCAGTCACCTTTGAAGTACTCCCATTGGGAAGCTGTGCACTGACACCAGTGCCTAGTTCACCCTTTAAAGTAATTTTGGAACTCTTTTTTTGGAATGGCCATCAGAGCTGTTGTCATAAGACCCATGATATCCTGAATGTCATCAAAATGTCTTTCTTTCAATATTTCCTTTATCTTTGAGTAAAGAAAAAAGTCATTGGGGACCAGATCAGGTGAGTAGGGAAGGTGTTCCAATACAGTTATTTGTACTGGCTAAAACTCCCTCACAGACAGTGCTGTGTGAGCTGGTGCATTGTTGTGATGCAACAGACATATAAGTTGTTGGCGAAAAGTTCAGGTCATTTTCATCTAACTTTTCCATGCAGCTTTTTCAGCCCTTCCAAATAGTAAACTTGGTAGACTGTCCAATTGGTACAAATTCATAATGAACAATTCCTCTGATATCAAAAAGGTTAGCAACATTGTTTTGACTCTTGATTTAGACTAACAAAATTTTCTTCATCATGGAGAACTGGCTGACTTCCATTGTGCACTTTGACACTTTGTTTCAGGGTCATATTTGTACACCCAGGTTTCATCACCAGTGATAACATGGCTCAAAACATTGTTTTGCCTCTTCAAAAGGTCTTGGCAAACATCGACTCTCTTTTGCTTTTGTTTATTGCTGAGCTCCTTTGGGACAATTTTTGCACACACCTTTCTCATGCCAAGACTTTCAGTTAAGATTTTTCCTAACGGTTTCTCTATCAATGTTTACTTGGTCTGCTATGATACTCATAGTCACCTGACAATTTTGATGTGCAATATGATAAATTTTTGTAATGTTTTTGTCAGTTCTGCTTGTTATTGGCCGCCCAGACCTCCCTTCATCAGTGGTGCTTTCTCTCCTCTCAGAAAAACTTTTAATCCATTTTTACACTGCTGTTTTCTTCATGGCATTATTCCCATAAACTTGGATTAACATGTCCCTGATTTCACTTCCACTCTTGCCAAGTTAAGAAATTTAATGTTTGCTTGTTGCTCTAATTCAAACTCTGACATTCTAACAACGGCACACAAAAAAACACACAATAATAATAAATGCCACTCAGCAAGACACTGCCACACATTGACACAAAACAGTTGTGAGACACAGATATACCAAGGTTATGACACTTTACTGAGTTGTTTGTATAGTGTTGCCTAAGTAAGCACATGGTGGCAATTTCACGAACTTAATTGTCAGACATCGTATATGCAAGCTGAGGGTAGAAAAATTTACTCCTTGGGACCAACCATGCCAAGAACCTTCTGGTCAAACTTTATATACCTCAAGGAAAACATGGACTACCTTCTATAGAAAATCAAGTCAGAGCACTGAAAAGTAACATGCAGAATTTCATGGTGAATTCTCCCTACTCTGTGCTGTAAACTTAGACCAACAGATGACAATTCATTGCACTACTGAAGATGAACAGCATATGAGATTCTTCAAATACCTTAATAACACCATTATTTATTCACATAATTGTCATTTAACACCTACTCTGTCAGTCACTGTACTATTAAGCACTGAGAATTAAGTGGCAAACAAGAGGGACTTTGAGGACTGAGTCAAGTAGGACATGGGCTCATGAGACAAAGGATAATGAAGGATGAGGGAAGCAGAGGGTCTAAGAAGATCCTCAAATTTTAGTTCAATGTAGCTGGAGTGAAGTCAGAAAATAAGCCATATTTGAGAGATGGGTGTGAGTTTATTCTCTCATCTGAGGGACTTGGAAGACGAGGGGCACTATAGGTGGAGTCATTTGGCTCTATGGGCCTAGTGTTTAATCAGAAGACACACCAATCCTTGTTCATTACCTTTTTTATTAATTGAAGTCAAAGAACATTCATTGAGCATGAATTTTACACCATGTACTGTGCAAGTTTTGGGGTTTTAAATATAAAGAGACATAATCCTTTGTCCCCAAAAGCTCACAGGCTAGTGAATGAGGCAGATATGCAAGAGAAGGGAAAAAGAAGTCTCAAAGAACAGGTTGGGTTTGGCTGTTATCCTAGACCCAGACCTGGACATGGAGGAGGCCCTGACTTGGATTAAAACTTACTAGAATCCAAGAGCTATAAGCAGTGGAGTTTATCTAATTTGAGCCTCTAACTTTACAGATAAATATTAAGGCAGTTTCTCCCAGTGCTGACATTCAGTACTGCTAATGCCCAAAGGATTTCTGTTTGTACGTACTCACCTTCCTCACCTGAGAATTCCACTCCAGCCATTAAGAAGTACTAAAGGCCCTTCTAGAGGCATGTTATCGCCAAATAGAAGGTCCCTTTCACCAGATGCTCAGAGAGGTTTGGGGGGACCACCCACAAATACAGATAGAACCTAGGATATTTCTCTGAAAGTGTTCTAAAGTCACTTTAAATATTCTCCATGTCTGGCAGTGGGAGCTCTAATAAGAGAAATTTTTGAGTGGGTTAGGGAGGGGAGAAAGGGGAGGGGGTGGGAGAGGAGGGGGGGGAAGCTAAATATAAGGTGATGGAAAGAGAAGTCACATTAGGTGGTGAACTTATTATACATCAAGTTGACAATGCACTGTAGAATTGTATGCCTGAAACCTATGTAATCCTTGCTAACAGATGTCACCCCAATAAGTCTAACAATAAAAATGAATTTAA